>AWOL01S0023399.1:39481-143080 GCA_000715115.1 Nicotiana otophora | reverse complement strand
AATACCCCCCCCCCCCCAAGATGAGATTAGGCCGTCATTCTTAAGATAATTTGTAACAAGGAAGTATTAAAGGACTTAGATTTATACATATGCGATAAGCAACGAGAGTAACCTGGAATTTGGTAGCACACCTCGGTAACAATAAACCGAAGTAAGAGTATGGTATAGTATGACCTATTTAGATGTAGTAAAGCCATAGGCACCCAGAGGGACAGCTTGTCAAAATTCTGTATATGTTCACAAAGTGAGGTTTAGAGATTGGCTAAAAGCTGGAGGGAAGAGTCGTATAGGTGCACATACAAGGAAGATGTCGTACAGGCTACATGACAGAAGGTAGCAAGAGTTACAACATTGGAAGAATTCTGACCACAGGCCATGGGGTGAGAAAGAGGCCTAAAGGTGGGAATACCATGGACTTTGGATTTATTCACGGAACAACTGCCTAGATGGCAAGGAGAGTACTAAAGTATTCGCAAGACCTATAGGTTTTGATAATGATAAGTACATCAGTCAACATTCGAGGACGGATGTTTCAAAGGAGGAAATGATGTTACACCCCATATTTTCGTACGTTAAAATACTCCATAAGTAAATTGATAAAAGCTCGGAAATGAGATGTTCCATCCCGCATTTTCGTACGTTAAAGTTCCGTCGTACGTTAATCGATGTAAGCTTGGGAATGAGATTATTTTTAAGGTTATAAGTATTATTCTATTTCAAACAAGTGATAAGTAAATTCGTGAAGGTGAGAGGGTAAGCGAATCAAAGAAAATGAATTTCGTTGAAGTTTGACATTGTGAGATAAAATACGGTTCGAGTTATAATACTCGGTATTTGTGAACTAGTGCCATATAAGGTACCACATGACCATGATAGTAAGGTGTATAAAGTGTGTTAAAAGTAAGCAGTATTTTAAGTAATTTGAGATAATTCTTAATTGTGGATAATTGATTAATTGTGTCGATAATTATGGTATTAAACTAGAAGTTTGTAGATAATTATTAAGTGAGATTTTGGATAATCATTAGAGGACAACACATCCACGTGGGATTGTAGAATTGTGGCAGCAAATTGCCATCTAATTAGGTGCTTAATGAGGTGGTGACAAAAATTTAAAGGTACGTGCACCTTATCTCATTCTTGTTGAAGAATTCTATAAAAAGGCCTCTTTTTAATTCACAAAATGGAATGGAGATATTTTACATCTACTAAGTAACGGGTGAGGCTTCAACAAAGAATTCATACGAGATTATCATGTAAATTTCTTCAGCAACTTATATAAGTGATAGCAACGTGAATTGCTACAAAATTCATACAAGACTACTTAATATTATAGCAGCGTGAAATTGCGATTCTAAGGGAGTACGGTACAATCTTTCTCAAGAATATCATACAGATTTTCCCCTACTTCGATCCATCATTACGTGTGTTGTCGCAATTAATGTGTGTTAGAGAGATTGTCAAGAGAATCGGTTCAGGTATGTTAGGGTTACCCCTTCTTTATTTTTGGCATGATCCATACGATACAAATGAAACGAGTAAACGTACAACTTTCATAAATGACTCTATTCATAGAAGTACTATGAGTGTCTATATTCTTGATTCTCCATGTGAATTATTATTATATCATCTATTCATGGGTCTCAGAAAAATATGTGGTTGATAAAGTTTATCCGAAAGGCATATTGATTTTATGACATTCCGAGAAATCTTATTAACGCACTTCTTGTGCATTTCATGCATTTATACATGTACATTGACCCATGACCTGGCGTTATATATGCGTATATTATATGTATATGGGATATGGGAAAAGGTTATGGTGTTATATACACACCACCACCTGATCAGCTGGTATACATTGATGATTTGCCCACAGTGGACGAGATGATATGATGGGATGCCCTCAGAGGCTTGATGATGTTATGAACGCATATACCTATGCATGGTATGACATTTATACGCATACGCATGACATTATAAATATGAAATGATTCCCAGAGCTATTTAGACTCATATGTTGAGTCATTTACTCCATATTTCTCTCATATCTATTATTTACTAATTTTCATTCCTTACATAGTCAGTACATTATTTGTACTGACATCCCCTTTTTGCCTGGAGACACNGTCATTCTTAAGATAATTTGTAACAAGGAAGTATTAAAGGACTTAGATTTATACATATGCGATAAGCAACGAGAGTAACCTGGAATTTGGTAGCACACCTCGGTAACAATAAACCGAAGTAAGAGTATGGTATAGTATGACCTATTTAGATGTAGTAAAGCCATAGGCACCCAGAGGGACAGCTTGTCAAAATTCTGTATATGTTCACAAAGTGAGGTTTAGAGATTGGCTAAAAGCTGGAGGGAAGAGTCGTATAGGTGCACATACAAGGAAGATGTCGTACAGGCTACATGACAGAAGGTAGCAAGAGTTACAACATTGGAAGAATTCTGACCACAGGCCATGGGGTGAGAAAGAGGCCTAAAGGTGGGAATACCATGGACTTTGGATTTATTCACGGAACAACTGCCTAGATGGCAAGGAGAGTACTAAAGTATTCGCAAGACCTATAGGTTTTGATAATGATAAGTACATCAGTCAACATTCGAGGACGGATGTTTCAAAGGGGGAAATGATGTTACACCCCATATTTTCGTACGTTAAAATACTCCATAAGTAAATTGATAAAATCTCGGAAATGAGATGTTCCATCCCGCATTTTCGTACGTTAAAGTTCCGTCGTACGTTAATCGATGTAAGCTTGGGAATGAGATTATTTTTGAGGTTATAAGTATTATTCTATTTCAAACAAGTGATAAGTAAATTCGTGAAGGTGAGAGGGTAAGCGAATCAAAGAAAATGAATTTCGTTGAAGTTTGACATTGTGAGATAAAATACGGTTCGAGTTATAATACTCGGTATTTGTGAACTAGTGCCATATAAGGTACCACATGACCATGATAGTAAGGTGTATAAAGTGTGTTAAAAGTAAGCAGTATTTTAAGTAATTTGAGATAATTCTTAATTGTGGATAATTGATTAATTGTGTCGATAATTATGGTATTAAACTAGAAGTTTGTAGATAATTATTAAGTGAGATTTTGGATAATCATTAGAGGACAACACATCCACGTGGGATTGTAGAATTGTGGCAGCAAATTGCCATCTAATTAGGTGCTTAATGAGGTGGTGACAAAAATTTAAAGGTACGTGCACCTTATCTCATTCTTGTTGAAGAATTCTATAAAAAGGCCTCTTTTTAATTCACAAAATGGAATGGAGATATTTTACATCTACTAAGTAACGGGTGAGGCTTCAACAAAGAATTCATACGAGATTATCATGTAAATTTCTTCAGCAACTTATATAAGTGATAGCAACGTGAATTGCTACAAAATTCATACAAGACTACTTAATATTATAGCAGCGTGAAATTGCGATTCTAAGGGAGTACGGTACAATCTTTCTCAAGAATATCATACAGATTTTCCCCTACTTCGATCCATCATTACGTGTGTTGTCGCAATTAATGTGTGTTAGAGAGATTGTCAAGAGAATCGGTTCAGGTATGTTAGGGTTACCCCTTCTTTATTTTTGGCATGATCCATACGATACAAATGAAACGAGTAAACGTACAACTTTCATAAATGACTCTATTCATAGAAGTACTATGAGTGTCTATATTCTTGATTCTCCATGTGAATTATTATTATATCATCTATTCATGGGTCTCAGAAAAATATGTGGTTGATAAAGTTTATCCGAAAGGCATATTGATTTTATGACATTCCGAGAAATCTTATTAACGCACTTCTTGTGCATTTCATGCATTTATACATGTACATTGACCCATGACCTGGCGTTATATATGCGTATATTATATGTATATGGGATATGGGAAAAGGTTATGGTGTTATATACACACCACCACCTGATCAGCTGGTATACATTGATGATTTGCCCACAGTGGACGAGATGATATGATGGGATGCCCTCAGAGGCTTGATGATGTTATGAACGCATATACCTATGCATGGTATGACATTTATACGCATACGCATGACATTATAAATATGAAATGATTCCCAGAGCTATTTAGACTCATATGTTGAGTCATTTACTCCATATTTCTCTCATATCTATTATTTACTAATTTTCATTCCTTACATAGTCAGTACATTATTTGTACTGACATCCCCTTTTTGCCTGGAGACACTGCGTTTCATGCCCGCAAGTCCTGATAGACAGGTTGAGAGTCATCCAAGTAGGTTTTCAGCTCAGCGGAAGGTGTTGGTGCGCTCCATTTGTTCCGGAGTTACTTATTTGGTCAGTATGATTAGGACATGTATTGATTGGTACGGCGGGGCTCTGTCCCGACCTTTATGATATTTATGTACTCTTAGAGGCTTGTAGATAGATGACATGTATACGGATACTTGTATGGTCTTGTCGGCCTATGTTTTGAGTATATAAAGGATCATGTCGGCCTTATAGGCCCGTACGTCATATGTATGAGTCGGTAAATCAAGTTGGGTCACCCTATATTGAGTATTCCCTCGTGCTTTATTCTAGTCATCTCATGACAGCCTTTCTGGTTCATTTACCTATGATAATATGATAGGGAAGATACGTTACGTTGGTACTCGGTTGAGTAAGGCACCGGGTGTCTGTCGCGGCCCATCGGTTTGGGTCGTGACAATAAATGTATAGGGCAACTCTATGCCTAGAGAACTCCATCCCAAATGTGAATATATATGGCAACTCCATGCCTAGGGAACTCCATCCCAAATGTGAATATATATGGAAACTCCATGCCTAGGGAACTCCATCCCAAATATAATATCCACTGAGCTCACTGTGGTGGTGCAGACTTCGGAGGAGCTCCTTCATCCCAAGCTCTATAATAAGCCAGGTCCATGCATAAATAAATAAACACATGCTGCAGCGTGTAACCCGATCCCATAAATATCACTCACAATCAGGCCCTCGGCCTCATGTAGTCATCAATCTCTCCAGTCTCTCGGGCTCACAATATCATGAAACTAGCCCAAAATGATGATATGATGTATCAATAAATAATAACAGAGACTGGAATATGATATGCAATGAATGAATATGACTGAGTACGAAATGACAATTTAAACATATAATTCAACAACAGAAATAACCTCAGTAGGTCCCAATAACACCAGCATTTGCCTAAGCATGATTTCTAACATGAGTCACAACTCAGTTTCTCTAACACATACAATATACATGGAAAATACAAGTTAATTGACTACACAGCTCTACGAAATTGACTGAGTCTCAATTTCTACGGTGCATGCCCACACGCCTGTTACCTAGCATGTGCATCACCTCCAAACAAATCACATAACGCATATAATCAGGGTTCGTACTCTCAGCTCCAAGTTTAAAAATATTACTTACATAGAATTGTAAGTAACAAGCCAAATCCAATACCGAGCAAGCCAAGCGATGCTCTAGAAATGCCATCCTATGCGTACCGACCTCTGAATGGCTCGAAACTAGCCAAAAGTAACTCAAATACATCAAATAATGCCTTAGGAAACAATTCCAATTGATAAAGGTTGAATCTTTACTCAAAAGCCCAAAATCAACCAAAAAGTCAAACCCGGGACCGCACCTTGGAACCCAACAAAACTTACAAAATCTTACAACCCATTAAATTACGAGTCCAACCATACTAGTTTCACTCAAATCTGACTCTGAATCGATGTTTAGAACTCAACAACTCACTCTATAAAACTTTAGGATAAAACCTCCAATTTCTCTTTGAAATTCATAATCCAATTGCCAAAAATGAAGATAGAATCATGTAATATAATCAAAACCGAGTATAAAACACATACCCCAATCCTTGTGATGAAATTCTCCTCCAAAAGTGCTCAAATCCAAGCTCCCCAACTCAAAATATGAATAAAATAGACAAGCCCTCGATAGATAGCTTCTGCCCAGGTATCGTCGCACCATGCAACCCACTTAGCCGCTTTTGCGGCAAACTTTTTTCTCCCGTGAATGACCACTGGTATCCTGCTCTCGCACCTGCGGCAGAAAGTCCACTTCTGTGATCACGCAGGTGCGAGTTAAAAAATACGCTTTTGCACTGACATCGCCACCGCGTTCCCGGCACCGCATCTGCAATCGCGCAGGTGCGAAAAATAACCTCGCACCAGCGGCACTGCCCTGATCCTTCCATGCTGCTTCTGCGGCCACTGCCTCGCTTGTGCGATGTAGCACATGCGCCCAACATTCCGCAGGTGCGATCACACCAGGACTACTCAAAAACCAGCCTTAAAAAAATTGATCCAAACGATTTGAACGTCGTGCGAAACCTATCCGAGCCACTCAGGACTCCATCTGAATATACCAACAAGTCCTATAACATAAAGCGGACCTACTCGAGGCCCCAAATCCTTCATAATAACATCGAAACGACGAATCGCACCTTAATTTGAACTTAAATAAACTTTGAACTTTTCAGCTTCCAAAACTCGTGCCGAAACATATCCAATCAACTCGGAAAAAACTCAAATTTTGCACACAAGTCTCAAATGACATAATGAAGCTATTCCAATTCCCGGTAACATAATCCGAATTCGATATCCTCAAAGTCAACTCTCGGTCAAACTTATGAACTTTCCAAACCTTTAAATTTCTAACTTTCGTCAATTAGTGCCAAATCCTTCTAGAAATATCCAAATGTAAATCCGGGCATACGACCGAGTCCAAGATCATCATCCAAACCCAATGGAACCATCAAAACTTTAATTTGAGGTCAAATACTAAAAATCAAACTCGATCAACTCTTTCAACTCTAAAGCTTCAAATATGAAATTCATACTTCCAAATCACTTCCGAAAAAACTGAAAATCAAAACCGACGATTCACATAAGTCAAAATACATCATACAATGTTGCTCAAGACTTCAAATAGTTGAATGGAATGCAAATGCTCAAAACGATCGGTTGGGTCGTTACATGCATACTTCCTATTAGCTTTGACTCCATGCTCCTACTTCCACAAAATACAAAAATAACACTACAAACATAACATAATAAAAAAATTAAAAAAAAAAAAAGAAAGCAATAGAATTGGGTTGCTTTCCAACAAGCGCTTGATTTAACGTCGCGGTATGACTTACACCTGTTGATACCCACTTTTAGCCTCACATTTTTTCAAATAGTATATATATATTCAAAATGTCAATTTTGCGTCATTATTTGATTTACAAGATTTATACAAGTATTTTTCATAATTTTCTGCAATTTTTAGAGTTTTAAAATTAATTTTCTTGCATTTAAATTACTTAAAAGAATTATCCCTTAAATTATTTATGATGCCTTAATCATACAAATTTGTTATTTATACCCACGTACATGTTTTAAATATTATTTACTTCAGTTTACATAATTGCATTTAAATATCTGACCTATTTACCTAATTTTGCAGTAATAACCTATATGCTACACATAGTTTGTATTCATTACATTATTTGTGCTAAAATATCATTCCTTATATTTTGACAATACTATGCTATTATTTTTAAGTATGTTTCTGCATAAATAACATTTTTTACCAAATTATTAATCATTTTCTATAATTAAGTTTTGATAAATTTCATATATTTAAATTATAGCCCAGTTTTTAACCAATTGCGGACCAAATTTGGCCCAAATCTTTAGCCCAACAACCCCCATCCCAAGCCAAACAACCCTTTACTAAAACCCGGTCGCAACCCACTTCAAACAGCCCGCTCGTTCAATTTTTTAATCCTGGTCGTTGATCTCTCAAGATCAACGGCTCTTTTTAATTCCCTATTTTTAATTAACCCAACCCAGAAACCCTAACCACATTTCCTATCTCCGCCGCCCCTAAATCCTCTCTACACTCTCTTCTCTGAGAAACCCTAGTCGTTGCTGCTTGTTTCCTCTCTAATTCCAACTTGGAGATGGAATCCGTCTATGATACTCTAGCCTTATTAATCTTCTCTCATCATTGGTCGTCCGTTTATGGTGTTACTTAGGTACTTGCCTAATTTTGGCAAGTATCACTTCCGAGATGAGACTAGAATGGCTCGAATCTTTGATTTTGGGCGTTATTCGGTCTATATACACTCAACGAAGAGCGATTTGCACTCTTAGATTCATTTTCAGACGATTGAACCCTAATTAGGGTTTGAGACTCTCCATCTCCTTTACTTATTTTGATTTGCATGTGATATTTTCTTTCCTTATTTGCACTTAATTAATTATTTTCCATGTTTGTTCTTTCAATTTTACTACTATATAAACCCCTCCCCTAATTCCCTTTGGAGAAAACTGGAATCGCTTAACAACTACTACTATTCTCTCACTTTCACCTTATATATTATTTATTTTATCTTGATTGTGGCTGGCTGAAAGCCAAGGCCAATGGAATATTCTCTATTTCCCTCTCTAGTGCGAGCACTGCTCGGGGCTCACTGAAGCTCCTATAAACTCTGACGTACTAGGACCTGGGTTCTCATTGTTGTCTTTACTTTGCTGTCACTGCTGAGATTATGAGTTACTCACTCTTTTGCTCGATTATCTTCGCAACTGGTTAGCATTCTTGACCCTTTACAGCCTTAATTATTATTCCTCTTCTTGTTCATGTATGTGTGTTATGTATGCCAACACTGTTTGAACCTTTAGACAAGCATGCCTTAAAGCTTCTTTGTTATTTGTGAACTCTCAACATTGTATTGTTGTATGCTTTCTGTAATTCTATTGCCTTCATGATGTTCTGTAGTTTCATGATCTCTAGTATCGAACTTGATAGGTTTAAACATATGTAGTAGACCTTCACTCTACGTATTCGATTCAAGTAGTTTCTGTCCTTTTAAGCTTTGCTTGAATGGTCATGCACATATTAGCCTTAACGTCATGTCCTTTGCTTGTTATGAGTTCACATCCACGCCTTGGATTTTTGGGATCCTTGTGGAAATTGTTTGCTAAAAATATGCTTTTAATGAATCTCCTCCTACTAATCTACTATTTCCTGCAAAGTAATTCGTGACTCTCCTATGTTATAGAATTGTCTAAATATATAGTCAAGCATGTTTGTCTGCAATTTGTAACTCTGATGATTGTGTCCCTTGACCTGTCAATCCTGTACTCTTAGCATTGCTTCTAGGATAGATACCAATGTGTAGTTCTCTCATGTGAGGTCGACTGACATGAATTCCAATGTTTGTTTGTCTTGTTAACATGTTCTTTTACCTACTATGAGTTCTGTAGAATCTTTGTGCTATGGTTAATGTCCCTCTGATAAGTTAAGTGTTAGGTTTGTCTAATTGTGCCCACAAGCATGTTGTTATGTTGTTTGCAACCACATTCTCATTAGGTTCTCATGTTAAAACTTTCATATAAGTATTGTACTCTGCCTGCTGCTTGTTCATGATTCTGTTATACTATTAGCTAAGGGTCTTTAGGTTGTTTCTGGATCATGCTTTACTTTGAAACTCTTTGAAATGGTTTACTGTCCTATGATACTCAACCTTGTCACTATCAAACTTTGTTTCTGGAATTACAAATATAGATGTGCCTCATAGGTGTCTTGTGTGCCTTTCTATTTAGTATGATCCTATTTATATGTCTTGGCTAGAACTATTGATGGTTACAGCTATAAGAATTAAGTGTTTAAGTTGAGTATTGTGTCACTTGCATAGCTAAATTTGGCATATGTTTGGGTGAGTAAGTCATTCATTGGGCCTGGAGTCGGTCCATGTGTGTTGTTGGACCTCGGGTACTGGATTTAGGTGCACTTCGATTGTCTTGTGAGCCTGTGGCTTGGGCCTGCTGTTTTTCCGGAGAGTAAGACTATTGAAGGCCTGGGATATCCCTAGGTTACTTTTGTACTGGGCCTGTAACTGATTTAGTGGTCGTGTATTCGTTTCAACCTATGTTTTTTGTTATTTTCAAGACTTTATTCTTGGGCCTATAATAATTTGTAAACAAATAATTGAGGTGATAGTGAAAAGGGGCTAGGGAATTCTAATATTTGAATAAAGGGATAGAAAGCATGCCTATAGGATCTATATGATCTATTCGCTATTTGCTTTACATGTTTGTAACTTCATGAGTAGAAAGCCTGCCTATAGGAGTCACACGCACATATCACTTAACTTGCCAACGCATGCTATTTCATGTGATTGATGTACTAGTTTCCATTACTGTATTTTCTTAGATAACATGACTATAGGGCGTAGCAATGCAATATTCTACTTACCTAGGTGCCATGCCTATAGGTCTTCGAATGATTAATCTATTAGTTGCCTCAATTATCATGGTACTGCTCATAGGTTTAATAATCAATCAGCTGCCCATATCATTTGTATTACTCATCTAGATAGCACGCCTATAGGGATAAAACTATATAAAATCAATGGCAATCGCCAACTATTAGATATCTTGCTTCTAGAACATTGTCACCTGCCTAAGAAATGTGTCTAAAATCAGTGTTGGTTGTTTCACTGCCTTTGCGAACAATCTAGAAAATATGCCTATAGGCTTGTAATATGCAAATTCGTTGCATGTATATTGCTAAAATCAGAATCACTTAGAAACCATGTATATAGGATTTATAACGATTTAATATGTCTGAACTTAAGCCTAAAAATGCAGCATTACCTGTTTGATACTTGAATCATATAGAGATCAGGCCTATAGGACCAAAGGACTCTAAGTCTTAAGTTCGAAATGTTCTACTGCTTGATCTAAAAATTAATCTGCGTGCTTTTTTGCTTATGTGTGGAGGCTAACGTGATCCGCTCTTTGCTATTATGAGCAGTCCTATTTGTTTTGTTTGTGCGATTAGCTTTATCATTTTTGAGCAGCCTAAGTAAGTTTAGAACCACCCAAATAGAGGTCCAAAGCCTCCTGGACCATAGGAATGGGACAGGTAGTGCACGCATAGGGTACGACTTAGAATTGAATTATAACGCTTTAGGTAAATAACTTCAACATAGTAATCGTGTAGCAGGAGATGATAGTATGTGCCCCCTGAATAATATGAGCAACTCTTATCTAAAAGGAGTTGCGAAATATTATTTATGTTGTACGGGATGATCCTTTAGGCTAAAATACTTAGGACCCTCCTCCTTTATATACTTATTATTCTCACTTAGTCATTTAATGTAGACCATTGTAGTCGCATCCTTGTAATCATTAATGATTTGTACCAATTCATTTTGTGCTATAATGAGATTCTTCGACTTTTATATTTCTTTGTTTTTTTGATCACTTAGCCTAATCCACATAGTTTTAAGTTCGGTCAGGACCCACAGTTATAGACCTCGAAGAGTGCCTAACACCTTCTCTTTGAGGTAATTTGAGCCCTTACCGGATCTTTGGTGGTGTTGACTAGTCAAATAGAGTTATGTGCATAATAGGTTCCCTAACGCACCTTAAAACTGTTAGGTGGTGACTCTTGTCTCTTTTACCATTTAAAAGAGTTGTCACATGTCGAAGCCCGCACTCGCGAGAAAAAAAACAAGGGGCGCGACAGCATGGCGACTCTGCTGGGGACTATACTTAGGCTCTTTCCATAATAAACTTGGCTTATGTGGATTACTTTCTTTGTTGCGTGCACATCCCTTCCCTTCTTCACCTTTATTTGTTTAAATTTGCTATGATATGCACATCCCTTCCCCTATTCACCTTTATTTTAAATCTGCTATGACATGCACGTCCCTTCCCCTATTCACCTTTGTTTACTATGACCGCCTTTCATCTCTTTTCATCTTGTCTAAGACTGCTATATCACACCTTTCCCATTCCTACTTCCTTACCTTCTTTATTACATTCTCGCATATATTTTTACGAACTAAACTAACTCCTTCCTTTTGTCTTTCTTCTATATTCTTTCCATGTTTACCTTTGCTATATTATTTAGTGCTTTTATATATCATGCGAATACTTGACAACGTGGTATTATTTCTGCATAAAGCATGCTCAATATAATACTCCACTCGTGCTAAGTATCAACATAGAGGCACTTGATGAGTATCTGCGCTCTTCCGAAAATTACCCTTTTAAATCGAAAAAGCTTATTTGCGGTAGACTAGTCGACCAACGGATCAATCGACGGTTCCGCACATTTCCCTCTCAAGTTTTCCACTTGAGAGTACCAGTCTAGATCATTCTAGAAACCCCACTCCACCTTGAAATGTACATGCATCATGCTAAACCTAGTACGGGTTGGAACCTTATTAACATAACAACCCGCTAAGATGAACCTTGTCTAAAGTCTGACGGGATTTCCACAATCCCAATGGACACTATCATATTATGTGCATTACTTGGAGAAAATATGCCAACATGTTGATCATTATTGCATAAGTAGTCAAATCTAGAGGGGGGAAGGGCTAATCTTTATTTGCTTGCAGACAAATGAAGCATGAAGTCCCCAGGTTCGGTATGGCCCAAAACATCCCACCATTGCTACTTGACTGATGGAAAGACCTTGCACCTTGCGACAAGAATCATATGAGAAGAGTATTGGGTGACCTGCAATCCTTGCTGAACATTCGACCAAATAGGGCATTGATTGAGGCCGCTACCATGTTCTGGGACGAGAAAAGAGCCGTTTTTCGATTTGGCAATATAGAAATGACTCCCCTCCTAGAGGAAATAGGAGGCTTCGCCAAGTTACCATGGGATAGTCCGGGATAACTGGTACTAGAGAATCGCACTCCTCGCAGTTTTCTAAAGATGTTGGGGCTTAAGAACAATGACGAGTTGCTCTGTTTAAAGAAGTCATACATCCCTTTTGAATTTCTTTATGAGCGTTATGGGCATAGCAAGTCATATCGTCTTCATCATGAGGAACCTGCCATTACTTCCTTGTGTTGGACGCACCGCCAGGTTTATGTGTTCATCGTCTGCTTCTTGGGGTTGTTGATATTCCCAACAAAAGGGGGAAGGATTCATACTCGCTTAGCCATGGTCGCCAGGACTTTGATGGAGGGCATTGAAGGACAAACTTATACCATCATCCCTATGATGTTAGCTGAGATGTACCGCGCTCTAGATTGGTGCAAGCAGGGATTTGGACACTTTGAGTGTTGTAATTTGCTACTACAAGTCTAGCTGCTGGAACACTTTCAAAGAGTGGAGTATCATCAAGAACTTATGCTATGGCCGTTGAATGACTACATAGCTTACCACCACCCAAAGAAAATGACATTTATCCCAGACAGGTTTGCACAACCTGGAAATGTTATAAGTTGGGTACGTTTCTTCAGCAATCTCACGGACGAACAGGTACATTGGATGCTTGAATGGTTTCCTAGTAGTGAGTTCATTATCAAGTAAAGAGGAACTACTCATCTGGTATTGATTGGGTTGCGAGGAATCTATCTTTATGCTCCCGTAAGGGTAATGAGGCAAGCAGGGAGAAAACAAGTCATACCTCAGGTTTCCAACATGGTCTAGTACAAGGCAGATTTCAAAGGAGACGCCATTCCATTCAAGTTCGAGGCACAACATATGTGGAACCAAAAAGTCATTGTGGAAAAAGAAACCATTGAGCCACACTTGTATCACGCCGGTCACATGTACTACTATCTATCATGGTTGGAGGATGACGTAGCAGGAGACGTCTAGCCGGGAGTCAATTTCACGAATAGGGTCATAGATGAAGTAGCAGAAGCACAGGTTAAGTATAGAAGGCTACGCAAAAGGGTGTTAGAGTCTAAAGCTAAACATCTGGAACAGCACAAAGTGAACATGGAAGCGATAGAGGAATGGAAGGGTATTGCCACTAAGTCAACGGAAATATTGGAATACTTGGAACAAGGATTGATGGAGCTTGAGGGAAAGATGAGAAAGAGACTCTCATATTGTCAAGGAACGAATGGCAGTGAAGGAGGACATCTAGGAAAAGCCCACTTACTGTTGGATATGCGCGATCTGGGAAACCTGATTGATGGGGTCAAAAGAGCTAAGCACGGAAAAGGTCCTTCAGGACCAAGTATACTAGGAAATGATGTTCTTTACAGCTTTCTAGCTTAGCTTTAGATTTCAATTGTAATAAGGGTAAATGCTATTAGTAATTTTTATTATTGTCCACTTAGTAAAGGTTTGACTCATTTTTGGCATTAATGAAATAACGCAAATGTTGGCATCAAATTTTCTCTAAGTCTACATGTCGTTTAGGCCTACTTCGGGCACAATGAGGTCCCCAAATTAGGACATTAGTTATTGCCCGACTTTGTGAAACATGTTTAATATCACACGAATTCTTTCAATATCCCTTACTAACTTGGTTACCTTTTTGCTTTTTCTTTCTTTTGATTATTCCCATTCCCCGAGGTTAGTTCGTGCATACAGGCATCATCAGCATATCACACTAGATACAGAGGTCCTCCACCTCCTTCTCCACCAAGCGATCCTAAAGGCAAAACCAAAGGAAAAGGGGAAATGGATGATTTGAGTGGTATCAGAAAAGGTAACGCCGCCATGGTAGAAAATGTTGAAAATTCAGATGGCTGAAGTACTCCGGCACAGAATGAGTTGGTCTTACGTCTAGAACAGAAAATCCTGGAACTACAAGGCAAGCTTGAGCAGGTCCGAAATTTGGCAAACCTTTTCCTTACTCTCAGTGTCCACGACATCAATTAGCAAAATCCAACTACCCAGAAACAAACACCACCGCAAAACACACAATACCAAAACCCACAACCCAATCCTCCTATGCCACACTAGTATCCCGCACCTCCACAGAACCTTTACCCGCCACCAGTACCAACCCCTCAATAACAACACCATAATCAACTCAATACCCACAAACCACTACTTATCACACTCCCCAGAATGCGCCACAACCTACTCTCGATCCCTAAAACTCAACCAATGACCACCCTTATACCGAAGTGCTAAGAATCCATCAAAGCAATCTGATATATGTGA
This sequence comes from Nicotiana otophora, assembly GCA_000715115.1. Classification (NCBI taxonomy): domain Eukaryota; kingdom Viridiplantae; phylum Streptophyta; class Magnoliopsida; order Solanales; family Solanaceae; genus Nicotiana; species Nicotiana otophora. The sequence goes on along the minus strand of AWOL01S0023399.1, from coordinate 128,118 downwards.
AAACTGTACCCCCACACCCTGCAGCAAACCCTATACATACCCTAATCGACTGAGAAGTACCTACTCATTAAAAATATGGCGGAGGAACTCAAGAAGCTCACTGGTAGAGTTCAGAATATTAAAGTCGGTAAAGGCATTGAAGGTCTAAACTATGAGGACCTATGTATTCGGCCGGATGTGGAACTGCCAGAGGGTTACAAACCTCCCAAGTTCGAAATGTTCGACGAGACTGGTGATACAAAAGTGCATCTGAGAACATACTATGACAAACTTGTAGGAGTAGGCAAAGATGAACAAATCTGTATGAAGTTGTTCATGTGAAACCTCACGGGAGATGCTTTGTCTTGGTACATCAGTCAAGACCCGAAGAAGTGGGTTAGTTGGGTAATCATGGCATCAGACTTCATGGACAAATTCAGATTCAACACGGAAATTATGCCAGATGTTTTCTACATTCAAAACCTCAAGAAGAAGCCAACAGAAACCTTCCGCGAGTATGCTACTCGTTGGAGATCAGAAGTTGCGAAAGTAAGGCCAACACTTGAAGAAGAACAAATGAATAAGTTCTTTGTCAGAGCTCGAGACCTGCAGTATTATGAAAGGTTGATGGTTATTGAAAATCACAAATTCTCCGACATCATCAAGCTAGGAGAAAGAATAGAATAAGGGATTAAGAGTGGGATGGTAACTAACTTCGAGGCGCTTCAGGCCACGAACAAAGCTTTGCAATCGGGAGGTATTTTGAAAAATAAAGAAGTAGGTGTTGTAATGGTAACCCAGGGTCCCAAGTCTCCTCTCACATACCAAACACTTCCACCCACATACCAACCCTCACCCCCTAGATACCAACAACTTGCAACCACCTATCATGCCTATAATACTCAACCCACATATTACCATTATCCACCACCCGCCCACCAAAACTAACAAAATCCATGACCAAATTTTGACCGAAGACCACCTAGACAATACACCCCAACTGCCAAATCCATAGACCAATTGTACGAGAGGCTGAAGCCTGCTGGTTACATCACTCCCATTCATGTCGTTGCTATGGATAATTCTTCCCAGTGGATCAACCCCAACAAGACATGTGCCTATCATTCATACATGAAGGGTCATACCATTGATGAGTGCCTCACATTGAAAGATAAAATTAAGACATTTATCGACACTAATGTCATACAGGCAAAGGGAGTTGCACCAAATGTTCGTAACAATCCTCTCCCGGATCATAGAGGTGAGGGACTGAATGTGATAGAGACAGTTGAATTATGGGACTCGGAGGGGTCAATAGGACTCATTCGAGAGGGAGATGATCCTAAAACATCTCCAGTCACCCTCACGCCATTTGTGGTCCAAACCCAGGCGTCGTTTGAAGTTGAGGTATCTACACCCTTCACCATGATGGTAGCCCACACGACATCCTACCAGTCTGATGTCATCCTATTGGACTATGTTGCGAAAGCAAGGAGAAAAGGAAAAGCAAAAATAGAGGAAACAGGGGCAGCACAAGGTATGACTAGAACTGGCCGAGTTTACACCCCTGAGGACCTAGGAGGAACAAGCAAGGAAGCTGCTTCTAAGCCGCCTATTGTCGAGACTGGCAATGATGATCTTTGAAAAAAGGTGCAAGCAAGAGAGTACTTTGTTGTTGACCACTTAAACAAAACACCCACTCAGACATCCATATTGTCACTGTTGCAAAACTCAGACACACACATGAATGCTTTGATGAAGGTGTTGAATGAAGCTTATATACCCACTAATATCACTAGTGGGGAGATGGATAACATGGTCGGACAGGTATTGGAGAGTCACAGAATCACCTTTCATAGAGATGAATTACTACCAGAAGGATTGAGTCACAACAGGGCACTACACATCACAGTGCGATTTGAGGATAAGTTCATCGCCAGGGTCCTGATAGACGTGGGTTCAAGTCTCAACATATGCCCACTGACTACTCTAAATAGATTAGGTAAAGGCCTGTACGAGATACGTATGGGAAGCATGAATGTGAAAGCATTTGATGGATCTCAGAGAGCTACTATTGGAGAGATCACTTCAGTCTACAGATGGGCCCGACTTGGTTTGATGTCGAGTTTCAGGTGTTGGATATATCGGCTACTTACAACCTATTATTGGGACGACCATGGATACATGTTGTTGGTGCAATGGCTTCAACCATGGATCAGGCTGTGAAATTTGTGTGGAATCATTAGGAGGTAATCATTCATGGAGATGGAAGTAACCCCATCTACACTAATCAGACTGTTCCAGTCATCGAAAATAGAAAGAAGTTGGGTGGAGAAATATACCATCGCATTGAGCGAGTCAACGCAATTGAAAAGGACCGATGGTGGAGCAACAAGATAGAAAGCATACTGCTATGGATAGGGTATAAACCTAGCAAGGGTCTCGGCAAAACTCTCCAAGGGATCCCTAAACCCGTACAACCAAAACGTCATGGCACGACTTTTGGACTCAGATGTTAATACACATGGCGGGAGTACCAGGATTGGTCACCACCATGGCGCGGTCCTTATTATCCACTGGAACAACCAGTACCACCTTTGCACCAAACATTCCATCAAGCTGACATGATGTGGGGATCCGAAGAAGATGAAGTTTTAGCGGGCATGAGGAAGTTATTTCTAGACGAAGAGGATATGGACTGCAGTGCAATAGTTAAGGAAGAGGAGGAAGACCTTACTATTTAGACCATAGATAAAGGAGTTGTTCTCAAGCACTGGACCGATGCACCATCCCGGGGCGCGTCGAGTTCCTGGCATTATTGTTACTTATCCCGATGAACCTACGACTGTGACATGTAATGAGACAACGCGGCATATGGATAGTGATTCAGAGGATCTTGAAGATGATATAATACATGAGGAAATCATCAGAGAAGTGGAAAGCTTCGAAAATAAACCAAAGTCTAATTTGGAGGAAACTGAGACCGTTAACTTAGGGGATTCCGAAACGTTCAAGGAAATAAGTATAAGCATTCATCTATCACCATCAGAGAAGGAAGAGTATATCAGATTCTTAAAAGAGTATAAAGATATATTTGCATGGTCCTATGATGATATGACTGGTTTAAGCACATCTATAGTGGCTCACAAGCTACCCACTAATCCCATGCGTCCACATGTAAAGCAGAAGCTCAGAAAGTTCAAGCCGGATATGAGTTTCAAGATAAAAGAAGAGGTCACCAAGCAAATCAAAGTCAAGGTTCTCCGAGTGGTCGAATATCCGACTTGGTTGGCCAACATTATGCCAGTTACAAAGAAAGATGGGAAAGTTAGAGTATGTGTTGACTATCGAGATCTGAACAGAGAAAGTCCCAAAGATGATTTCTCACTACCCAACATATACATACTGATTGACAACTGTGCCAAGCATGAGCTCCAATCCTTTATAGATTGCTTCACAGGATACCATCAGATCTGTATAGATGAAGAGGATGCTGAAAAGACAGCCTCCATTACACCATGGTGGATATACTATTACAAAATGATGTCGTTTGGTCTGAGGAACGCTTTGGCCACCTACATGAGAGCCATGACAACCATCTTCCACAACATGATACACAAAGAAATAGAGGTTTACGTTGATGGCGTTATCATCAAATCTAAAAGGAATTAGGATCATATAGCAGACTTGAAAAAGTTTTTTCGACCGACTTCGAAAATACAATTTGAAGTTGAATCCTACAAAATGTGCCTTCGGAGTCCCTGTGGGAAGATTGTTAGGATTCATCGTCAGTCGCCGAGGGATTGATTTGGACCCATCAAAGGTCAAAGATATCCAAGGCCTACCACCTCCGAAGAATAAGAAAGATGTGATGAGCTTTTTAGGACGTCTCAATTACATCAGCCGCTTTATAGCACAGTCAATTGTGATATGTGAGCCAATCTTCAGGATGCTGAGGAAAGATGCTGCAATAAGTTGGACTGAAGAATGCCAGAAAGCCTTCGATATAATCAAGGGGTATTTATCTAAACCACATGTTCTGGTCCCACCAGAGCCAGGAAGGCCTCTGCTGCTTTATTTGTCCGTATTGGAGGGAGCCTTTAGTTGTGCTTTGCGACAAAATGATGAAATTAGAAGAAAGGAGAAGGCGATATATTATCTGAGCAAGAAATTCACGCCTTACGAAGCTTGGTATTCTTTGATGGAACACACTTGCTGTGGTTTGATGTGGATAGCTCAAAAGTTGAGGCATTATTTCTGTGCATACACTACATATCTCATATCAAGGATGGATCCGCTAAAGTATATCTTCCAGAAACCCATGCCTATGGGAAAGTTATCAAAATGGCAAATATTGTTGAGAGAATTCGACATCGTCTATGTAAACAGGAGGCAGTCAAAGGGCAAGTATTGGCAGATCATCTGGCAGAAAATCTCGTAGACGGAGAATACAAACCATTACAAACGTATTTTCCCAATGAGGAGATGTCATTTGTAGGAGAATATATCACCAAGGCATATGATGGTTGGAGAATGTTCTTCGACGGAGCAACAAACTTCAAAGGAATGGGTATCGGGACTGTCTTAGTATTAGAAATCGGTAAACACTATCCGGAATCCGCAAAACTCAGGTTTCCATGCACCAATAATATGGCAGAATATGAGGCTTGCATTTTAATAGGCTTAGGTTGACCATTGACATGAATGTTCAGGAGCTGCTGGTAATCGAAGATTCAGATCTTTTGGTGCACCAGGTTCTAGGGGAATGAGCTATGAATAACACCAAAATATTGCCATATTTGCACTGCGTACAAGAGCTGATCAAGAGGTTCACAAAGATAGAATTCAAACATGTTCCGAGGATTCAGAATGAGTTTGCAGATGCGTTAGCTACTTTGTCTTCCATGATACAGCACCCGGACAAGAATTTCATTGATCCTATCCCAATAGGGATTCAGAAACAGCCTGCTTACTGTGCTCATGTTGAAGAAGAGATTGACGGAAATCCATGGTTCCACAACATCAAGAAGTACCTGGAAAAGGGAGAATACCCAGAGATTGCTACCCATACTCAGAAGTGCATGCTTCGAAGATTAGCCAACCATTTCTTTCAAATTGGGGAAATTCTATATAGAAGGACTCATGACTTGGGTTACTATGGTGTGTCGATGCCAAGGAGGCATCCAGATTTCTCGAGGAAATACATGTCGGAACTTGCGGACCGCATATGAATGGTTTCTGGTTTCATCTTAGCCAAGAAGATACTAAGACAGGGTATTTTTGGATGACTATGGAAACAGACTGCATCAAGTATGATCAGAAGTGTCACCAATGCCAGATACATGCTGACATAATACGAGTACCACCCAATGAACTCAATGCAACAATTTCACCTGGCCTTTCTCCGCTTGGGGTATGGATGTCATCGGCACATTTTATCCCGCTGCTTCAAATGGGCATAGGTGCATTCTGGTGGCCATAGAATACTTCACAAAAACGGTTGAAGTTGCGTCTTATAAAGCGGTAACTAAGAAGGTTGTAGCGGATTTTGTTCAGGATCACATTATTTGTCGATTTGGAGTACCATAGTCAATTATTACCGACAGCGCCGTCAATTTAAACAACAATTTGATGAAAAACATGTGTGAAACATTCAAGATCAAGCATAGAAATTCCAAAGCATATAGGCCACAAATGAACGGAGCCGTAGAAGCTGCCAACAAGAACATAAAGAAGATACTAAGGAAAATGGTGGATAATTATAAGCAATGGCACGAGAAGCTGCCATTTGCTTTGCTTGGATATCGTACCACAGTTTGCACATCAACTGGGGCAACTCCCTACCTATTGGTTTATAGTACTGAAATTGTTATTCCTACCAAAGTAAAAATCCCTTCTCTAATCATTATACAAGAAGCTGAGCTCAACGATGCAGAATGGATATGAAGAAGCTATGAACAACTAGCTCTCTTTGATGGGAAAAGAATGAATGCAGTATGTCACGGTCAACTATACCAGAATAGAATGGCAAGAGCTTTCAACAAAAGGGTCAGGGCAATGCAATTCACAGCGGGGCAATTGGTACCAAAGCAAATCTTCCCGTATCAGGATGAAGCCAAGGGGAAGTTCTTACCCAACTGGCAAGGTCCCTACATGGTTCATCGAGTACTAACAGGAGGAGCACTTATACTTGCAGAAATAGACTGAGAGATTTGGCCGAAACCTATCAATTGAGACCCAGTCAAGAGATACTATGTTTACTATTCTTTGCATGTTTCATTTGATGTAACTGAACTATGCTTAACCCGATTCCCATTTAAGAGGAGATACATAGGCAGCCTTGTGGGTTCGGTCACATCCTAATAAAATCTTCATTTCCCCCATGATCAGAAACTGGGGCAAGATTTCGAGTTTGTCCGACTTCCTCACGTATAGAACAACCAAGGAATGTGTTGCAGGAAGTATGCATTTAAACTGGGGCAGAATTTGGAGGAGGACCCTCAAACTTCTAAAACAAAGAGGTTGCAATATCTTTAAATGTGTCGCAGTCACCGGTTCCTCTAAATTATTTGATCTCATGCATTATCATATATTTCAAAACAACTACGCTTTTGCAAATAATTTTATCAAGTGTATACATGATTTTCGAAAACTCTATTTCTATGGCAGCCAGATGTTACCCAGGGTAACTAAAGAAGGACCTCAAGGCAAGAGAAAAGGCGAAGCAAGGAATAAAGAGCACGAACCAACCGTTCCCCCACAAACTCACAATTTTTCTTTGGATGCAGGCACAATAAACACAACAGGAATATTCGCAAATAGATACACGCAGCAAAATCACTATCTTCATAACGACAAAGTTACCAAATGCAAACACATCGAGCTAAGAAATACTTCACTCTCTCACAGCTATCCTTTGCTTTTCTTGCATAAGGCTAAGCATTTCCTTTCTTTGCATGAGACTAAGAACTGTCTCCATTTCCTGCATAAGGTTAAGCATTGCCTCCATAATTTCATAAGGCTAAGCATTGGTTTTCTTTGCATGAGACTAAGCATTGTCTCTATTTCTTGCGTGAGGCTAAGCATTTCCTCTGTAATTGCATAAGGCTAAGCACCGCCTTTCATTGCATAAGGCTAAGCACTGCCTTCCTTTGCATGAGACTAAGCATTGTCTCCATTCCTTGCATGAGGCTAAGCATTGTCTCCATTCCTTGCATGAGGCTAAGCATTGCCTCCATAATTGTATAAGGCTAAGCATTGCCTTTCTTTGTATGAGACTAAGCATTGTATCCATTTCTTGCATGAGGCTAAACATTGCCTCTGTAATTGCATAAGGCTAAGCATTGCCTTTCTTTGCATGAGACTAAGTACTGTCTCCATTTCTTACAAGAGGCTAAGCATTGCCTCTGTAATTGCATAAGGCTAAGCAATGTCTTTCCTTGCATGAGACTAAGCACTGTTTCCACTTCTCACATAAGGCTAAGCATTGCCTCCGTAATTGCATAAGGCTAAGCACCACCTTTCTTTACATGAGACTAAGCATTGTCTCCCCTCTTTTGCATAAGACTAAGCATTGTCTCTATTCCTTGCATGAGGCTAAGCATTGCCTTTCCTTGTCAAAGACTAAGCATTGTCTCATTTCAAGACTAAGCATTGTCTCATTTCCTTACATAAGCCTAAACACCGTCTCCGCTACACTACATAAGTCTAAGCACTACCCCCCCCCTTTTATTCGCATAGGGCTAAGCACTGCCCTCATCTCATATAAGACTAAGCCTTGTCTTGTCTCATCCTCGCAAACAACTAAGCATCATATCTTTGCATTTCGTAGGCTGAAATATCGCCATTTTTGTCCGAAGGCGTCATAGTCCGAAGGCACCATCCTCATAGCCGGGAGACACCATTATATGCCCTGAGGATCTCTCAAAACTGCACATCATTATTAAAAGGCATCATAGTCCAGATATATCATCCTCATGGCCCGAGGACACCATTTAATGGCCTGCGAAGCCTTTATCATACGCTTCATGGCCCAGGACGTCATGGTCTAAGGATATCATCCTCATTGTCCAAAGACAACCTTCATGGTCCAAAGGGAATTTGTATCATGTTTAAATTGTCGCAATGACCCATATATGTTCGCATACACTGTGTTTTAAGTTTTGTTGGTAATTCGGGAGATAATATTTCTTCAAATGGGAGCAATCTTCGTTCCAGTTTCTGTTCACGGCATTTACATCCTTTGACTACCTCGAACATAACCAACTACCAATAATTGACTACATTTTACTCCATGACCGTTTGAATATCTGCCTCATACACCCGTAACGTCCAAAATTTGCATTCATGACTTCATCTAAAATTGTCCGTTACTTACAACACTATCCTACCCAAAAGAACCTCTTCGAAACATACAACCATTCTTATAGCAACTCCGTCGGTTTTGTTCGCCGTTGGATCTAGAACTACACACGGCCTGATTCTCGTAACACTAGGATATGTAAGTAACTCAGGAACCAGAGTTCGGCCCCCATTTTTAAATCATATCATTTCCTAAACAATTCGGCCAAAATCGGTCATTATTTTCTTTACCCGACAACTCTTTCATCATTCCTGGGTAAAGAAGGGCAGTTATTGATACCCAATATTTCCCTCACATTATTTCAAATAGTATATATATTTTCAAAATGTCAATTTTGCATCATTATTTGATTTACAAAATTTATACAAGTATTTTTCATAATTTTCTGCAATTTTTAGAGTTTGAAAATTAATTTTCTTGCATTGAAATTACTTAAAAGAATTATCCCATAAATTATTTATGATGACTTAATCATCAAAATTTGTTATTTATATCCACATACAGTTTAAATATTTTTTACTTCAGTTTACATAATTGCATGTAAATATCTGAGCTATTTACCTAATTTTGCAGTAATAACCTATATTCTACACATAATTGTATTCATTACATTATTTGGGCTAAAATATAATTCCTTATATTTTTACAATACTAAGCTATTATTTTTAACTATTTTACTGCATAAATAACATTTTTTATCATTTATTAATCATGTTCTATAATTTATTTTTGATAAATTTTGTGTATTTAAATTATAACCCAATTTTTAAGCCAATTTCGGACCAAATTTGGCCCAAATCCTTAGCCCAACAACCCCTATCCCAATCCAAACGACCCTTTACTAAAACTCGATCGCGACCCACTTCAAACGACCCGCCCGTTCAATGTTTTAATCCTGGTCGTTGATCTCCCAAGATCAAAGGCCCTCGTTCATTCCCCCCTTTTTAATTAACCCAACCCAGAAATCCTAACCCCATTTCCCATCTCCGCCGCCCCTAAATCCTCTCTACACTCTCTTCTCTGAGAAACCCTTGTCATCGCTGCTTGTTTCCTCTCTAATTCCAACTTGGAGATGGAATCCGTCTATGATACACATACCTTATTAATCTTCTCTCATCATTGGTCGTCCGGTTATGGTGTTACTTAGGTGTTTTCCTATGTTTGGCAAGTATCACTTCCGAGATGAGACTAAAATGGCTCGAATCATTGATTTTGGCCGTTATTCAGTCTATATACACTCAACGAAGAGCGATTTGCACTCTTGGATTGATTTTCAGACGATTGAACCCTAATTAGGGTTTGAGACTCTCCATCTCCTTTACAGATTGTGATTTTCATGTGATATTTTCTTTCCTTATTTACACTTAATTGATTAATTTCCATGTTTGTTCTTTCAATTTTACTACTATATAAACCCCTCCCCTAATTCCCTATGGACAGAAATGGAATCGTTTAACAACTACAACTATTCTTTCACTTTCACCTTATATATTATTTCTGCTCTCTTAATTGTGGTCGGCTGAAAGCCAAGGCCACTGGAATCTTCTCTATTGCCCTCTCTAGTGCGAGAAATGCTCGGGGCTCACTAAAGCTCTGGTAAACTCTAACGCACTAGCACCTGGGGTTCTCATTGTTGTCTTTACTTTGGTGTCACTACTGCGATTCTGATTTACTCACTCTTTTTCTCGATTATCTTCGCAACTGGTTGGCATTCTTGACCCTTTACAGCCTTAATTATTATTCTTCTACTTGTTCATGTATGTGTGTTATGTACGCCAACTCTGCTTGAACTTTTAAACAAGCATGCCTTAAAGCTTCTTTGTTATTTGTGAACTCTATGCATTGTATTGTTGTATGCTTTCTGTAATTCTATTGTCTCCATGATGTTCTACAGTTTCATGTTCTCTAGTAACGAACTTGATAGGTTTGAACATATGTAGTAGAACCTCACTCTACGTATTTGATTCAAGTAGTTTCTGTCCTTTTAGGTTTTGCTTGAATGGTCATGCTCATGTTAGCCTTAACGTCATGTCCTTTACTTGTTATGAGCTCACATCCACGCCTTGGATTTCTGGGATCCTTGTAGAAATTGTTTGCTAAAAATCTGCTTTAATGAATCTCCTCCTACTAATCTACTATTTCCTGCAAAGTAATTCTCTACTCTCCCATGTTATAGCATTGTCTTAATATATAGTCAACCATGTTTGTCTGCGATTTGCAACTCTGATAATTGTGTCCCTTGACATGTCAATCCTGCACTCTTAGCATTGCTTCTAGGATAGATACCAATGTGTAATCTCTCATGTGAGGTCGACTGACATGAATTCCAATGTTTGTTTGTCCTGTTAACATGTTCTTTTACCTATTATGAGTTCTGTAGAATCGTTGTGCTATGGTTAATGTCCCTCTGATAAGTTAATTGTTAGGTTTGTCGAATTGTGCCCACTAGCATGTTGTTATGTTGTTTGCAACCACATTCTCATTAGATTCTCATGTTAAAACTTTCATATAAGGATTGTACTCTGCCTGCTGCTTGTTCATGATTCTGTTATACTATTAGCTAAGGGACTTTAGGTTGTTTCTAGATCATGCTTTACTTTGAAACTATTTGAAATGGTTTACTATCCTATGATGCTCAACATTGTCACTATCAAACTCTGTTTCTGGAATTACAAATATAGGTGTGCCTCATAGGTGTCTTGTATGCCTTTCTATTTAGTATGATCCTATTTATGTATCTTGGCTAAAACTGTTAATGGTTACAGCTATAAGAATTAAGTGTTTAAGTTGGGTATTGTGTCACACGCATAGCTAAATTTGGCATCCATTTGGGTGAGTAAGTCATTCATTGGGCCTGGAGTTGGGTTATGTGTGTTGTTAGACCTAGGGTACTGGATTCAGGTGCACTCTGATTGTCTTGTGAGCCTGTGGCTTGAGCCTGCTGTTTTTTCGGAGAGTAAGACTATTTAAGGCCTGGGATATCCCTGGGTTACTTTTGTACTGGGCCTGTAACTTCTTTAGTGGTCTTGTATTTGTTTCAGCCTATGTTTTTTGTTATTTTTAAGACTTTATTCTTAGGCGTGTAATAAGTTATAAACAAACAATTGGGATGCTCGTGAAAAGGGGCTGGGGAATTCTAATATTTTCATAAAGAGGTAGAAAGCATGCCTATAGGATCTATAGGATCTATTCGCTATTTGCTTTACATGTTTGTAATTTCATGAGTAGAAAGCCCGCCTATAGGAGTCACACGCGCACACATCACTTAAGTTGCCAACACATGCTATTTTAAGTGATTGTTGTACTAGTTTCCATTACTGTGTTTTCTTAGATATTATGACTATAGGGCGTAGCAATGCAATATTCTACTTACCTAGGTTCCATGCCTATAGGTCTTCGAATGATTAATCTACCAATTGCCTCAACTATCATGGTACTGCTCATAGGTTTAATAATCAATCAGCTGCCCATATCGTTTGTATTGCTCATCTAGATAGTATGCCTATAGGTATAGAACTATATAAAATCGATGTCAATCTCCAACAATTAGATATCATGCTTCTAGGACATTGTCACCTGCCTAAGAAATTTGTCTAAAATCAGCTTTGGTCATTTCACTGCCTTTTGCAAATAATCTAGAAAACATGCCTATAGGCTTGTAATCTGCAAATTCGTTTCTTGTATACTGTTAAATCATAATCACTTAGAAACTATGTCTACAGGATTTATAACGATTTAACCTGTCGTACTTTAGCCTAAAATGCAGCATTACATGTTTGATACTGGAATCATATAGAGATCAGGCCTATAGGACCAAAGGACTCTAAGTCTTAAGTTCGAAATGTTCTACTGCTTGATCTAAAAATCAGTTTGCGTGCTTCTTTGCTTATATGTGGAGTCTAACGTGAGCCACTCTTTGCTATTATGAGCAGTCCTATTTGTTTTGTATGCGCGATTAGCTTTGTCATTTTTGAGAAGCCTAAGTAAGTCTAGAACCACCCAAATAGAGATCTAAAGCCTCCTGGACCATAGGAATGGGACGAGTAGTGCACACATAGAGTACGACTTAGAATTGAATTAGAACGCTTTAGGTAAACAACTTCAACATAGTAATCGGGTAGCAGGAGATGATAGTCTGTGCCCGCTGAATAATATGAGCAACTCCTATCTAAAAGGAGTTGTGAAGTATTATTTATGTTGTACGGGGTGATCCTTTAGGCTAAAAAACTTAGGACCCTCCCCCCCCTTTATATACTTATTATTCTCACTTAGTCATTTAATGTAGACCATTGTAGTCGCATCCAAATAATCATTAATGATTTGTACCAATTCTTACAATGCTATAATGAGATTCTTAGACTTATACATTTCTTTGTTTATTTGATCACTTAGCCTAATCTACATAGTTTTAAGTTCGACCGGGACCCACAGTTGTGGACCTCGAAGAGTGTCTAACACCTTTTCTTTGAGGTAATTTAAACCCTTACCCGATATTTGGTGGCGTTGACTAGTCAAACAGAGTTATTTGCATAATAGGTGCCCTAACGCACCTTAAAACCGTTAGGTGGTGACTCTTCTCTCTTTTACCCATTTAAAAGATTTGTGACACGTCGAAGCCTGCTCTCGAGGAAAAATAAAAGGGGCGCGACAACACCAACTTTATCACGTTTTCCTCCACCTTGAAGATATAAATTATATTCTGAATTTTAACTCAAGCTTGCGGTTATGATTCTGTGGTGGTAGTACGAATATAAAAGAACCAAGTAAATAATATCGCATCTTGCACTTCTTGGCCTTTAAGTGAGGGATGTCATTTTGTCTCCTTGGCATCATAAATTTCAGAATATATGCACTTTGTCACTCCTCCATAGGCTCGAATGGATCAATTCTTGTGTCACCAAGCATACACAATATTGCAAAGTGTTTAAAATGAGGTCCAATACGCTCCAACTCCAAAAACGCTTTACTTTTGACATCCTCATATGTACACACATTAGAGTCTTCAAGTGCAATATTATCTACTTCCTCACATGACTCTAGTGTACTTTTCTAAAAATTGACATCATCAACAAATATTTGGTCGAATGATAGACTTTCAACTTTTAGCTCCTCAATTTGGCGTATAAGCTCCCTTACCTCTTCACACAACTCAGAGCTATTGTGCTGGGCATTAGACACAACAAAATGCATCTTCCCACACCTAGGGCATTGGGTCCTCTACTACTGCTGGAATCTCCATCCAAGCCGACTCTGCTGGTGGGGTCCCCTGTTGCCCTGACTAGGCCTGAAATGACTCTACTGCTGCGACGGGGCCCTAATGACGGTGCACTAACCGAAGACTGAGCAAAGGACTAGGATGGCCCTCATGACCCTCCCCTGAATGTTATCCTATCACCACCACCACCGGAAGAACCACCAAAGTTGTCTGCAGACCGGGCCTTGTTGCTACCCTCTCGCTCCATTATATTCTTCAACTTGCAGGTCTCCGTGGCTTAAGGAAATGCCACCATCTTCCCATAGTTCATATCAGAATTCAAGGCAGCTGTAGCAACCTCATTAATTACCAAGGGCTTGAGACCCTGCACAAACTGGCTCACTCTTGCCTCCATAGTGGGCAACACGTAGATGGCATACTTGGACAGGCGCGCGAACCTCATATGATACTCCCACACACTCATGCTACCCTGCTTCAGGCTCTCACACTCAGCGGCACAGGACGCCTTATTATCGGCAGGCAAGAAATGATCAATGAAGGCGTCGGCAAACTCACTCCACCTCGCCGGAGGGCTCCCCTCCTCACGTGAGTCCTCCCACCTCAAACCAAGAATAGGCCACCCCTTTCAGGCGGTAGGAGGCCAACTCCACTCCCTCCGTCTCAGTAGCATGCATAACTCGGAGGGTCTTGTGCATCTCATCAATAAAGTCCTGGGGTCCTCCTCAGGATCAGTACCTGTGAACACTAGAGGATCCAATGGAAGAAACTTGTTCACCCTGGAACTAGCAGAATCCCATTGCTGGCTGGAAGAAGCAGGTGCAACATTCGGTCTATGGGCTTGGGAAGCCACTATCTGAGCCAATATCTGTATGGCTCCCCTAAGATCCCCATTAGAAACACCGGGACCAGAAGCTGGGGCTGGAGGAGGAATAGTTGCACCCTCAGTAGGAGTAGGGATTGGTGCAGTCTGAGCAGAATAGTAGAATCAGACAGTATAGTAGTTGGGGGAATATCCTCACCCCTCGGGTACTCACCCACATCATCAGGTATAGAATCAACTGCCACTCCTGGGGTGGCATTGGCTCCTTGGCCAGTTCTTGCTTTCTTTCTAGGTGATATATACTGAAAATTAGAGCAATGCACGAGTTAGAGGAGGAAAAGTCTTACGATCAGCTCTATCGCACGATCTAGAACATCAAATAAGGGTATTATTCCTAAATGCCCAAGTAGCCTCCTGATTATAGATGTGGTTGACAACACACCGATAAGAAGGACTCTACTAGACACGGCTCCGAGACATCCTATGACACTTTAAAACTTTAGGCTCTGATACCAAGCTTGTCATGCCCCGACCTCGAGGAGCGCGACCGGCGCTCGACCGGGATACCCCAGCCAAGCAAGCCTGTACAATATTTTCTACCCAAAATCACCCATTAATAAAGAGAAGATCTATCTCATACATTAGACAATAAGGAAGTCATGTGATAAACACCAGTTCATTACCAATAGTTACATCATTAATAAGTCTCAAAATACATACACTTTCACAGTTTGAAGTGGAACATGTGGTACAATTACAACATCCTTAATTGACTTTCCCATAACCAAGGTACAACCCACACTATGTCTACGGAAGCTCTAATAGATACAAAAGAGTACTATGATAGTACCGGCAATAAGGCCTCGGCTATACCTCAAAACATAATACACAAGGAACAAGAGATGTACGACCCCGAAATAAAGTGGGGCTCACCAAGTCAGCTGGGAAGAGGGTGTACCGCTATCACTGATTAAAGCCGCCTGCTATGGAACCACCTGCATCCATTAAAGATGTAGTGCCCTCGGAAAAAGGGACGTTAGTACATATAGAATAATACTAGTATGAAAACCAAATACCCCCTTCAAGGATTAGAAATACGACATGAACGTGACAAATCATGGAAGCAAAAAAAGAGATTAAATAGCCGTTAAAACCATAGCAATCTTATTTAAAGCTTTCAATAACATTTATAAATTTCAAGTTGGGGATCCTTTATAACAACCACTAGCACAATACCACAATTACTACACAATGTGGCCCGGCCGCCTCACCCCAATGTGTGCGGGTGGAGGTGTAATCACAATACCATAATTTCTACACAAAGCGGCACTGCCGCCTCACCCCCAACATATGTGGGTGGATGTGTAATCACAATACCACAAACTCTATACAAAGCGGCCTTGCCGCCTCACCCCAACATGTGCGGGTGTAGGTGTAATCACAATAAAACAATCTCTACACAAAATGGCCCTGCCGCCTCACCTCAATATATGCGGGTGGAGGTGTAATCACAATACCACAATTTGGATTCTCAAAAAGATAATAGTTTGTACAAAAGATTTCCTTTCAAATCAAACCCTTTGGCCTTAGAAAATATAAGTTCATAAGATTTCACATATGAATTATAAGAATTTGATCACATTGATTTCGTACAAAACTTTCTTCCCGAAATGGGTATAACATAATTAAGTCAAAATAGAAAATCGTTAACACGTAAGGGTTCTGATATGTTGTGTAATTTGGTAATCAATTTACTAGATTGAGTATCCCACCTCAATGGTGTTTCAAGTTCGAACTACACATGATGGAGTTTTACAAAAATACAGGAGCTCCAATACTAGATGAAGAGTTCAACTTTCATACCTCGAAAGAGCTTTTCGTGGTGTAACAATAAATTCCCGACACTCCTAATGATGCCAATCTATAAAAGAGGGGAGAATTACAAGCACGATTAGAGGAATTCGTATGAAAAGAGTTGCTACAATGGCAATCCAACCTTTCCTCAACCAATTCAACAACAAAACCACCTAAGATTGTCCAATAACTTCCCCACAATCCCTATTAGCTCATGCATATGATATGTCTACTCTCATCACCCATAACCAACCCAAAATTTGAAATTGGAGAATTGGGGGAAGAATTTCTTACCTTCTAGAAACCCTAGCAAGACCCCGTTGATGAAATTCCAATGCTTGATCAGAGTTGAGTAGTGAAATCCTTGAATCCTCCATTTTCTCTTCTCTCTTTAAAATATCATATAATCCCTCAAAAATGACCCATATGGCTAGATACAATGAAATGGGATCGGGTTATGAAATTAGAAAAAATGAAGCCCCGATGCAGATCTGTGGTCCATAAAATAGACTGCATAATGGCCCTCCGAAACTGGGCACTTATGTGCAGGTAAGCGACAGATCTGCGGTCCGCAGATAAATTCCACGGTCGCATAATGGACCACAGAACCTCCTTCCGAAATTTCTTATATTGGTTCTGCGACGGATGTACGGCCCGCAAAACGATTATGTGGTCGCTTAGTTGACCGCAAAACAACCCCCAAAATTGGCCCAATTCTCTGCTTCACTCTGCGGCGGATCTGCCGTCCGCAGATCAGTTCAGCGGTCGCATAATGGACCGCAGAAACGCCCTGCTCTGCAACAATTTTTCTTCAACTCCCCAATGCTCTGTTTAACCTAAAAAGTCTGTACCGCGGCGAGCAAGCTCACCGCGAAGATTTTCTACAACCCTCAAATATATTAGCCTACCTCGACACCATGAAACCCCGGGTTTTAAGTAAAATTTTACGGGGCCTTACAATTAACTAACAACTAAACTAAGGTAAAACAATTAATCTATTCAAGCGGTTTTCTTAATTGTGATTATTTAACTATAACTAATATAGAGTAACAAACTAGAAACAAAAGGAAACGAGTCGGTGAGCTTAGAGACGAATATAATAGGAGAAAATATAGCTAACAATTTCGTTGAGTTTTCTACTTAAACTATCTAATTAATATATCAGGTTTATTGATTAACGGGGTTAATATTACTCGTAGCATTCTCCTGAATTACTACTCATCTATTCATGCTAACCTAATGCCAATATTCCTATGGAAATAGGATTAACAAGAACGCATTAATAATTCATGTATAGTAATCAAGCAAGGCGATTAAGTATATCCCTATCCTAACCGTGAGTCCATTCCCCAAGGCCCAAGTTCACAATCTTGCTCTACTCAATCCTATTTGCAATCTAAATCCCCTCTCCCGGGTTTAATCGGAGATTCATAGATATTATTCAATTGGTGATCAAGCAATCAAATAATTAAGTGCGGGATTGAATAAATAAATTAATATGATAAAATAATAAGAATAATTCATGTTTCAAACTACAACATTCATGTAACATCCCACAACTCTAGAACTAATAAACCATGAGATTAAAGCAAGAGAAGAGAAGAAAAACTAGTTAGAAGCCACCTCTAAGCGTGGCCTGCGTTCCCGTACGTGAATTCGCCTTAAATGTATGTTAGATCCCCTCCATATTACGTTTAGAATCCCTTTTATACGAGTTGGATCATGTAGGGCCGAAATAACTTTGTCTCAGTCGAAATAAGAAAATTTTGCAATACAGGGTCCAGGTCAGCGCGAGCGCTGGAAGCAGTACGTTTTTCCTTCAAATTCCTTGCTGTGTCAGAAGCCGTCAAGTCCAAGGTAATCTTCATCTATCTCTCTTTATTTTATTTTTTTCAAATATTTATGGCCTTAATCATTATGTAATAATGATCCCAATCATTAGTTCCCATTACATTCCAACGAGCAAAATGAGATAAGCTTTCTCAACTGCTCGTATAAATATTTATTCTCCAAGGTCTATGACACGTCATTCTTTTTTTCCAAGCCTCATCATTTTTGCTCCAAATTTCATCTTCAAAGTACCTACATCTCGATACTCAAATAAGTATAAAACTTCATCATCAAGCTAATTTTGGGCATATTCAATATAAAATACAATCGAAAAATGGTAAAAAAATGCAGAGTAAATAATATCAAAAAATATGAAAATATGCCCAACATCATTTCCACTTCTTTAGCATAACATGAGTGTACGATGGGTTCACATTGAGCTTGTGCGTCATCACTTCATGTGGAATACATGTCATATCTATATGCGACCAAGCAAACAATCATAGTTAGCTCGTAAAATTTTGATTAACTTTCTTTTATGTTCTCGGATAAGTCCTAATCCAATGTTGGTTTTCCTTTCTAGGAAATCTATGAACAGTATAACATCGTCTAATTCCTCCGATGTTATTTTTTATTATATCATCTTCTTTCGATTCTACGATTGTGTCGGTGCTTCTTTATCTTCTTCACTCGTACCTATTTTTGCCTTCATAGTTGGCTCAATGACTTCCAAGGAAGTACCCATTTCCGTGGTTGATTGCTTTAGTTGCTATTTGTCATTTTTAGATTTAGCTAACTCATTGGCAATAGCCACCAAGTGTATCTCTCGTGCAGCTTGTTGATCCCCCTTAATATGTCTTATTTCTCATTTTAAAGGGAATTTGATGACATGATGTAACATGGAGGGTACCGCATCCATGTAATGTATATACAATATTCCCAAAATTATGTTGTATGCTATGTCTGCCATTACCACCTGAAATGTAGTATCTTTCACTATCCCTTCAGCAAATATGCGTAGTATAACATTTCCTCACATAACAACACTGGAATTATCAAATTCGAATAGAGATCGAGCCTTTTGAATGATTTGACTCGTCATTTGTATTTCTTTAACCATCTGTAGTTGAATGATATTTGTTGAACTACCTGGATCAATCAAAACTCTTTTAACATCAATTTCTAAAACACGTAAAGTAATTAATAAGGCATCATTGTGTGGCAATGTTAATCCATCACATCTTCATTATTGAACGTGATATTCTCTCCATCCAGGGTTTGTCGGGTTCGTTTCTTTTGTGTCATAGAGATTAGCAAATATTTTCGATGTTGTAAATATTATCCCATTAAGTTCTTCCCCTTCTATGATCATTTACCGTCCTTTTTAACGAAGGAGGTCTAGGGGGCTCTTCGTTCTTCCTATTCTTCATGTAAGTCTGTTTACCTTTCTCATTGAACAACTCAGTAAGACAGCCTTATTTTAAGAGATAATCAACTTTATTTTATAAAAGACAGTAGTCTACTATTCTATGGTCATGCTCATATGGAACTCACAATAAAATTCCTGACTCCATTTGCTGGGGTCTGGTCTCATTTCCTTGGGCCATCTTACCTAATCCCCCATATCTCTTAACATTGTACCAACTCGAAAGTACTTACACTAAAGTTGTAATCTACCAGTTTTAGCCTGAAATGGTAATCACTGAGTTTTGATGTGTTTGAATCCTTCCCGTCCCTTTGAGGGAATGTCACAACCCGGAATTCCCCACCTCGGGGCCGTGATGGCGCCTAACATCCACTTGCTAGGCAAGCCAATATTAGAACACAATAATGGTTTTAAAACTAATTCGAAAGCAATTTAACAAGAAATAAGCTATAGAGTTTTAAAAGTAGATATAATAACTTCAACAACTGACTAAACAAAACCCCGAAATCTGGTGTCACAAGTACTTGAGCATTCTAAAAGTTCTATAACGAAAGTCTAAATGAAAGTACAAATGTTTGAAACAGAAATAAACAGTAGAACTGGATAGAGAAGGTGACTTAAGGGTTGCGAACGTAGTGCAGCTATACCTATAGTTTCCGTGACCAGCTAATCTGAGCAAGCCTCCACTAACTGCTGTTGGGACCAACTCCAGAATCAGCACAAGCAGTGCAGAAGTGTAGCATGAGTACAACTGACCCCATGTACTATGTAAGTGTCGAGCCTAACCTCGACCAGGTTAGTAGTGACGAGGCTATAACAAGTCACTCACTAAAACCTGTATGAATATAAAGAAATAACAACAAAACATAAACAAGTATAACAGAGAAACTGCAATAGATATTACATAACATAGGCCCCAGAATAACACCAAAGCTCAACCTCCACAATACAATATGGATACGCAAATAAACAACTCCAAACAGTTAAATACATCTTCTATGTTACGGCACGCAACCCGAACCACAAATATTTAAATAAATAATGTCTTATTCATTGCGGCGTGTAACCCGATCCACAAGTATATAAATAACATATTTTTCTCTGTTGCGGCGCGCAACCCGAGCTAAAATATAAATATACAGTTATTGTCGTGGCATGCAACCCGATCCCAAACAATAACAACAACAATCGTTGTGGCATGCAACCTAATCCCACACAATAATGCCAATAACAGTTGTGGCGTGCAATCCGATCCCACACAATAATACCAAAAAGTGTTGTGGTGAGCAACCCGATCCCAAAAATTATAAAATACATGTATAAACTACAACCAACTACGGCGTATCACAAAATATAATACAATAAGAAAAATTACATAATTAAAGTCATAAAGCGCATAAAAGTAGTGATCTAACAACACATTAACTCACAAAGCAAATAAAGACGATCAATAGATAAAGATACGGGTACATGGTAACATTTTGCAATTAAGGCATGTAACGGATAAAGGCATGAATTCAATACGTAAAGGCAAGTAGCATTTAAAGAAGTTAACAAGTAATAACATGGAATAAATCAAGGCATGAAATAATTGAAAACAATAGATAAATATCCCAACCTGCATGCTTAACCCGTGACTACGCATATATACTCGTCCATATACGTCGTCCTCACACATAAATCAAGTAGAAATTAAACCAATCAAGTACTAATTCCATCAAGTCAAGGTTAATCACGATACTTACCTCTTTCCACAACTAAATAAACACTCAACTGCGGCCTTTCCTTTAGAATTAGCCTCCAAACCAATCAAATCTAGCCAAATATAGTTTAAATAATTCAAAATAAGCTTTAGAACCAATCCACGAGTGAGAAAGATTCGATATTTAAATGAAATTGGAAAAGTCAACAAAAGTCAAGCCTGGGCCCACTTGGTCAAATCCCAAGATTAAGACCAAAACCCGATTACTCATTCACTACCGAGCCCGGTTATGTGATTTGTTTTGAAATCCAACTTCAATTTGAAGTCTAAATCTCAATTTTAGAAAATCCTCAATTTCTAGCCAAATTCCTAATTTCTGCCATGGAAATCCTAGATTTGATATTAAAAACTCATGAAAAGTAATGGGAAATTGAAAGAAGGTGGATTAGAGTTGCTTATCAATGATTTTGGGAAGAAGAAATTCTTGACAAATCGCCTCTAGAGTGTTTAGAATAGAGAAATGGTGTAAAATGAGCTAAGTCTCGTTTTTCTCCTCTTTTACCCAGCTGCAGGCGTCGCAATTACGAACTCATGTTTGCAATTGTGATGTTCGCAAAAGCGAACCATCCTTCAAAGAAGCGAAAAAGTTTACCAGCCATGAGTTTTAGCAAAAGCAACATAAAACTCGCATTTGCGAACATCCCCCCATTCGCATTTATGATTCCCTCTTTCGCATTTGCGAAGGTTGTCCGGCTAGGCTCCAGTCGCATTTGCGACCAAACAACCGCAAAAATGAAGCCCCTCTGATCACATTTGTGATGCTACCTTCGCAATTGCAAAGTAATCAACCCCTTCCCAGTCATCGCATTTGCGAGTCCAACTCTGCAAAAGCGGGACTCGCAATTGCGAGAGCTGCAATCAGACACCAACAACTGCTCGGCACCAGCAAATCCCAATCCCTTTTGTAGTACATTCGAAAGTCACTCGAGCCCCTCGGGCTCCTAACCAAACATGCACACAAGTATAATAACATCATATAAACTTGATCGATGCCTCAAATCATCAAAATAACATCAATTAACATGAATCGATCATCAAAACTCAAGAATTTTCAACTTGAACGCATTTTCACAATTTTTTACATAACGCGCCGAATGCGCTCGGGTCACCCCGGACCCCAACCAAAGTGTATACAAGTCCAAAACTATCATACGAACCTACTGAAATTGCCAAAATACCAATACGATATCGTTTAACAAAAATATTGACCGTGGTCAACTCGAAGGTCATTTTAAGCTAAAATCACTTTTTCTTCAAAGTTTTACGTATAAACCTTTCAGAAAATGACACAAACCACACACGCAAATCAAANTCAAGAAACACCAAATGAAGCTAATGGATGTCTTGGAAAACGGAAACAAAGTCTAGTACTCAAAACGACCTATCGGGTCATCATATTCTCCACCTCTAAAGAAATATTTGTCCTCGAACAGCCATAGAAAGGTACATGGACTGGTAAAAAGGTAGGGGTATCTACTCCACACATCGGAATCGGACTCCCATGTAGCTGCTTCGATCGGCTGACCTCTCCATTGCACGTTAATAGAAGAAAAACTCTTAGATCTCAACTTTCGAACCTGTCGGGCTAGAATAGCCACTGGCTCCTCCTCATAGGCCAAATTTTCATTAAGCTGAATCGTGCTGAAGTCTAGAACAAGTGAGTTGTCCTCGTGGTACTTCCAAAGCATGGAAACATGGAATATTTGATGTACTCCTATTAGGTTAGGAAGAAATGCAAGCCTGTAAGCAACTCCCAACTCTCTCTAAGATCTCAAATGGCCCAATAAACCTTGGGCTCAACTTTTCCTTCTTTCCAAACAGCATCACGCCATTCATAGGCGACACTCGGAGAAGAACCTTCTTACTTACCATATAAGCTACCTCTCGAACCTTTCGGTCTGCATAACTCTTCTATCGGGACTGAGTTGTATGAAGTCTCTCCTGAATCACCTTAAACTTTTCCATAGCGTCACAGACCAAATCAGTGCTCAACAACCTAGCCTTTCCGGGCTCAAACAAACAATTCGGTGAATGCCATCGCCTCCCATATAAGGCCTCATATGGCGCCATCTAAATACTCGACCTATTGTTATAGGAAAACTCCGCTAGAGGTAAACACTGATCACATGAACCACCGAAAACCATAACACAAGCACGTAACATGTCCTCCAAGATCTGAATAGTGAGCTTGAACTTTCCGTCCGTCTGAGGATGAAATGTTGTGCTCAGCTTAAACAGCATGCCCAACTCACATTGCACGGCTCTCCAAAAATGAGATGTGAACTAAGTGCCTCGGTCAGAAATGATGGAAATGAGCATGTCATGCAGGCAAATAATCTCCTGGATGTAAATCTGAGCCAACCGCTCTAAAGAATAAGAAGTCACCAATAGAATAAAGTGTACGGACTTAGTCAACCGGTCCACAATAACCCATACTATATCATATTTCTTCAAGTTCTGTGGTAAGCCTACCATAAAATCCATAGTGATGCGTACCCACTTCCACTCTGGTATCTCCAATCTCTGAGACAATCCACCCAGTTTTGGATGCTCATACTTCACCTATTGACAATTCAAACACCAAGATACATAAGCAACGATGCCTTTCTTCATTCTTCGCCACCAATAGTGTTGTTTCAAGTCACGGTACATCTCCGTGACACCTGGGTGAATGAAGTATCACGAACTGTGAGCCTCTTCAAGGATCAACTCTCTCAACCCATCAACATTTGGAACACAAATCAGGCCCTGAACTCGCATAACATCATCATCACCAATCATAACCTCCTTAGCACCACCCCGTTGCACCGTATCCTTCAACACCAACAAGTGAGGATCATCAATTTGGCGAGCCTTGATACACTCCAAAACTGATGAATGTGCTACAACAGAAGCAAGAACATGACTGGGCTCTGAAACATCCAATCTCACAAACTGATTGGCCAAAGCCTGAACATCCATGGCTATTGGCCTCTCTGCTACCGGCAAATATGTCATACTATCCATGCTCTCAGCCTTCCTACTCAATGCATCGGCCACTATATTGGCTTTCCCCGAATGATATAATGTGGTGAAATCATAGTCTTTCAGCAACTCTAGACATCACCGATGCCGCAAATTAAGGTCCTTCTGCTTGAACAGGGGCTGAAGACTTCGATGGTTGGTATAGACCTCACAATGAACGTCGTACAGATAGTGTCTCCAAATCTTCAGTGCGTGAACAATAGATGCAAACTCAAAGTCATGAATAAGGTAATTCTTCTCATGAACCTTCAACTGCCGAGACGCATAGGAAATCACCCTACTCTCCTACATCAATATAACACCAAGACCAATACGCGATGCATCGCAATACACGGTGTAAGATCCTAAACCTATAGGCAACACCAACGCTGGGGTTGTAGTCAATGCAGTCTTGAGCTTCTAAAAGCTCAACTCACACTCCTCGGACCATCTAAATAGAGCACTCTTTTGGGTCAACTTAGTTAATGGGGCTGAGATAGATGAAAACCCTTCTACGAACCGACGATAATAAATTGCCAAACCCAAGAAGATCTGAATCTCTATAGCTAAAGTAGGTCTAGGTCAGTTCTGAACTGCCTCAATCTTCTTAGGATCCACTTTAATGCCTTTGAAAGATACAACATGGACCAAAAAAGCAACTGAGTCCAACCAAAACTCATAATTTAAAAACTTGGCATATAACTGACGATCCCTCAGAGTCTGAAGTACGATCCGAAGATGCTACTCATGCTCCTCTCGACTGTGGGAGGAGACCCAAATATCATCAATGAAGACGATCACAAACGAATCCAGGTAGGGCTTGAACACTCAATTCATTAAATCCATAAAGGTTGATGGAGCATTACTCAAGCCAAACGACATCACTAAGAACTCATAGTGACCATACTTAGTCCGAACAGCTATCTTAGGGACATCTGATGCCCTAATCTTCTATTCATGATAGTCAGATCTCAAATCAATCTTGGAAAACACCTTGGCACCCTGAAGCTGATCAAATAAGTCATAAATCCTCGGCAACGGATATTTGTTCTTGATAGTGAATTTGTTCAACTGCCGATAATCTATACACATCCTCATCATGTCGTCCTTCTTATTCACAAACAACACTAGTGCATCCCAAGGCAAGACACTAGGTCTAATGAATCCCTTATCAAGAAAATCCTGCAACTGCTCCTTCAATTCTTTCAACTCAACTAGGGCCATACGGTATGGTGCGGTAGAAATGGTTGAGTGCCCGGAACCAAGTCAATGCAGAAATCAATATCTCTCTCGGGTGGCATACCTGTCAAATTTGTAGGAAACACCTCTAGGAACTCGCGCACAACTGGTACTAAATCCATGGAAGGAACCTCCACACTAGAATCACGGATATAGGCCAAATATGCCAGACACCCCTTCTCGACCATACGTCGAGCCTTCACATATGACATTACCCTACTAGTGGAATGGCCAGGAGTCCCTCTCCACTCCAATTAAGGCAACCCCGGCATGGCTAATATTATAGTCTTGGTGTGACAGTCCAAGATAGCGTGATAAGGTGACAACCAACCGATGCCTAAGATCACTTCACAATCCACCATATCAAGAAGTAGAAGGTCTATCCTAGTCTAATAGCTCCCGATAAAACCACACACGAGCGATAAACACGATCTACCACAATAGAATCTCCCACGGGCGTGGACACATAAACAGGAGCGTTCAAAGAATCACGAGGCATAACCAGATATGAAGCAAAATAGGATGACACATATGAATAAGTAGAACCTGGATCAAATAAAACTGAGGCATCACTATGGCAAATTGGAACAATGCCTGTGATTACTACATCAGATGACTCTACCTCAGGTATGGCTGGGAATACATAAAAATGGGGTTGAGCCCCACCACTCTGACCTCCGCCTCTCAGACGGCCTCTAACTGGCTGGCCTCTACCTCTAACAGCCTGACCACCATCTCTAGCTACCTGACCCCCGCCTCTAGCTGGAAGAGCGAGCAGTGGAGTAACTGGTGCCGTAACCATGGCACGCGAACCCTACCGAGGCACGCTACTCTGAAGTCTAGGATAGTACCTCCTAATATGACCCATACCTCCACACTCAAAGCACTCTCTTGGGTTGAGGCTGCTGAATCTGGGACTACCCTAACAGCCTGGAACCACTGTGATAGCTCTGAATTGACAGTGCACTAATAGGAGTTAAAGGTGCACTATAGGCTAGCTGCTTAAGATGAGGCCCATAAGAACCACGACCGCTTGAAGCATCGTAGGATGCTTGGAGTGCTGACTGAATTGGCTTATGAGGGTGTACTCTACTGAATGAATCCCAGTCTCCAGACGAGGCACCGTTGAAACCACCGAAATGACGAGGCCTCTTCTCAGAAATAGCCTACCTACCATGACCACGAATCATCTCGATCGTCTAGCAATATCTACCACCCGCTAGAAAGAAATATCATCCCTAGTCTCCTTGGCCATCTGTAGACTGATACCAAAAGTAAGTCCATCAACGAATCTCCTCACCCTATTCCACTCAGTAGGGAGCAAGACAACTATATGGCAAGATAAATCTATGAATCGAATCTTGTACTGGGTCATGCTACCCTGCTAGAGGGGCTCAAACTGCCAGCGGAGATGATTTGGTTGGTCTGGATCGATCATAGTATGCCACCACCTCTTGGCAGAGCTGTGCATCTAAAATATCGTGAAGTCCACTCCATTAGACTCCACTATACCCATGTTGTGCAACACCTCGTTGCAACGGTCAATGAAATCCGATGGATCCTCAGAAGGTGTACCACCAAATTGAATAGGAAATAGCTTAGTGAACTTATCCAATCTCTTCAACCCCTCAGAAGACATCGTGGGCCTCTCTCCGGTCAGTGTAGCAACAATAGGCTAAACTACCCCAACTGGCGGAATTGATGGAGTCTAATACATAGGAGCCATCTACTCTGGAGTGTAGGTAGTGGGAGTCTGGGATCCTTCCCCAGCCCGAAGACAGCTGGTGCCACAGGAACTACACCGACATGGTACATACTCTCCATAAGGCCCACCAGACGGACTAAAGTGTCCTGAAGTACCGGGGTGGCAATAAATCCTTTTGGGATCTGAGTTGGTCCAGCTGACACGGCTGGAGTAGGGATCTCCTCCACCTGCTCGATTTGAGGCTATGCAATAGGTGTTACTGTGCGGGCTCTAGGCTGAGCTCTGCCCCTGCCTCTGGCTTGATCTCGGCCCCCGCCCCTACCCCTGGTAGTGACTACAACCTGGGGCTCCAGTTCTTGCTCGGTTGAGGATGTTGTGCGTGTTCTTGTCATCTGCAAGAGAGCAAGAATAGAATGGTTCAAACTTCCGTGATAGAATAAACTCGCATGATAGAGAAAGAAATAAGTGAAATTTTCCTAAAGCCCTTCAGTCTCTAAAAGATAAGTGCAGACGTCTCTGTACCGATCCTCTAGACTCTACTAAGCTTGCTCATGACTTGTGAGACCTAGGAAACCTAGTGCTCTAATACCCACTTGTCACGAACCGGAATTCCCCACATCGGGGTCGTGATGGAGCCTAACATCCACTTTCTAGGCAAGCCAACATTAGAACACAATAATCATTTTAAAACCAATTGGAAAGCAATTTAACAAGAAATAAGCTATAGAGTTTTAAAAAAAGATATAATAACTTCAACTGCTGACTAAAAAAATCCAAATTCTGGTGTCACAAGTACATGATCATTCTAACAGTGATACAACCAAAGTCTGAATGAAAGTACAAATGTTTGAAACAAAAATAAATAGTAGAACTGGATAGAGAAAGGGACTTCAGGGCTACAGACGTCGTGCAGCTATACTTCAAGTCTTTGTGAACATCTAATCCGAGCAAGCCTCTACTAACTATTGTTGGGACCAACTCCAGAATCTGTACAAGAAGTGCAGAAGTGTAGCATTAGTACAAACTCCATGTACTCTGTAAGTACTGAGCCTAACCTCGACGAGGTAGTGACGAGGCTATAACAAGGCACTCACTAAAACCTGTATGAATATAATGAAATAACAACAAAATAGAGAAAACAAGTATAACATGGAAGCTGGAACATATATTACATAACTGAGAGCCCTGAATAACATCAAAGCTCAACCTCGACAATACAACACGGATATGGAAAATAACAACTCCAAACAGTTAAATATGTGTTCTCCGGTATGGCGCGCAACCCGATCTACAAATATATAAACAAATAATGTCTTCTACGTTGCGACGCGCAACCCGATCCACAAGTATATAAATAGCATATTTTTCTATGATGCGGCGCGCAACCCCATCCAAAATATAAATATTCAAATATCATTGCAGCGTACAACCCGATCCCAAATAATAATAACAACAACCGTTGCGGTGTGCAACTCGATCCCACACAATAATACCAATAACCATTGCGGTGTGCAACCCGATCCCACACAATAATATCAATAACCGTTACAGCATGCAAGTCGGTCCCAAACAATATAAAATACATGTATAAGCTACAACCAACTACGGCGTATCACAAAATAAAACACAGTAAGGGAAATTCATAATTAAAGTCATAAAGCGTATAAAAGTAGCTATCTAGCAAAATACTAAATCACAAAGCGAGTAAAGAGAGTCAATAGATAGAGATAAGGGTACATGGTAACATTTAGGCATGTAACGGATAAAGGTGTGAATTAAACAAGTAAAGGCAAGTAGCATTTAAAGCAGTTAACAAGCAATAATATGAATTAAATGAAGGCATGAAATAATTGAAAATAATAGATAAATATCTCAACCCGCATGCTTATCCCGTGACTACGCATGTACACCCATCACCTTGCATATACGATGTCCCCACACATAAGTCAAGTAGCAAATGAACCAATCAAGTCCTAAAGTCAAGGTTAACCACGACATTTACCTCTTTCCGCAATCAAATCAACACTCAACCACGGCCTTTCCTTTAGAATTAGCCTCCAAACCAATCAAATCTAGCCAAATATAGTTCATATAATTCAAAATAAGCTTTAGAAACTATCCACGACTGAAAATATTCGATCATTAATGATATTGGAATAATTCAAAAAAGTCCTGGGTTCGCTTGGTCAAAACCTTAGATTCGGACCAAAACCCGATTACCCATTCACCCCGAGCCCGCTTATGTAATATTTTCTAAATTCGACCTCAATTTGAGGTCTAAATCTAAATTTTATAAAATTCCTAATTTCTACCCAAATCCCTAATTTCTACCATAAAAATTCTAGATTTGATGTTAAAAACTCATGAAAAGTAATGGATAAATTGAAAGAAAGTGGATTAAAGTTGCTTACCAATGATTTTGGAAAGAAGAATTTCTAGAAAAATCACCTTTTGAGAGTTTAGGATTGAGAAATGGTATAAAATGAGCTAAGTCCCGTTTTTCCCCTATTTAGGCATCACAGTAGGGAACTCATGTTCGCAATTGCGATGTTCGCAAAATCGAACCACCCTTCGCAAAAGCGAAGAAGCTATCCAACCATCAGTGTTTTTTGCAAAAGCGACATAAAACCCGCATTTGCGAACATCCCCCCATTCGTATTAGCGATTCCCACCTTCGCATTTGCGAGGTTGTCCGGCTAGGATCCAGTCGCATTTGTGACCAAACAAACGCAAAATAGAAGTCCCTCTGATCGCATTCTTGATGCTAACTTCACAATTGAGAAGGCATCAACCTCTTCCCAGTCATCGTATTTGTGAGTCCAACTCCGCAAAAGCGGGACTCGCAATTGCGAACAGGTTCTCGCAATTACGAGACCTGCAATCAGACACCAGCAACTGCTGGGCACCAGCAGCTCCCATTCACTCTGTAATAATCCGAAACTCACTCGAGCCCCTCGGGCTCCAAACCAAATATCATAACCTGGAATCACAACCTCGGGGTCGTGACGGCGCCTAACATCCACTAGCTAGGCAAGCCGATATGAAATAATTAAATAACCAATTTTAACAGTTAAAAACACAATGGTGATATATAACGAGAAATAGAAACCCAGTCTAACATAGCACTAGTATAAATCACGTGATAATATCTACTCCGGGAAATCTGGAGTCACGAGTACACGAGCAACTAAAAGTCTACAAACAAAGTCTGAAATAAATACAATTATTTCGAAGGAAATGAATAGTAAAAGTGGTAAAAGGAAGGGGACTTCAAGGTCTGCGGATGCCAGCAGATCTACCTCAAGTCTCTGTATGCAATGATCCGAGCTTACGCACCTCACGCACCACTGGGACCAATACCAGTATCTGCACAAGAAGTACAGAAGTGTAGTATGAGTACAATCGACCCAATGTACTCCATAAGTGTCGAGCCTAATCTCCACGAGGTAGTGACGAGGCTATGACAAGACACCTACGTAGATAAACATGTACAAGTGTATAATAAGCAACAACAATAATAGAGAATGATTATGTAAAAACTGGGAGGGGACATGCAAGAAGGGGGAAGAATATAACAATTACGACAGGTATGAAATCACGAAGTAACCAAGTAAATCATCAACCGGCAAATTAGTTAAACCAATGATATGAAAATGGCATGGCATCACCCTTCGTGCTTCTACTCTCGTCCTCGCATGTAATGATGATATAAGTAAAATTAAATGGCACGGCATCACCTTTCATGCTTTTACTCTCTTCCTCACCATGTACTAATGAATTTAAATGGGATAAATGGCACGGCATCACCCTTCGTGCTTTTACTCTCTTCCTCACCATGTACTAATGAATTTAAATGGGATAAATGGCACGGCATCACCCTTCGTGCTTTTACTCTCTTCCTCACCATGTACTAATGAATTTAAATGGGATAAATGGCACGGCATCACCCTTCGTGCTTTTACTCTCTTCCTCACCATGTACTAATGAATTTAAATGGGATAAATGGCACGGCATCACCCTTCGTGCTTTTACTCTCTTCCTCACCATGTACTAATGAATTTAAATGGGATAAATGGCACGGCATCACCCTTCATGCTTTTACTCTCATCCTCACCATGTAATAATAATAATGTAAATGCAATGGCACGGCATCACCCTTCGTGCTTTTACTCTCTTCCTCACCATGTAATGATGATAATATAAATTCGCGTAATGAATAATGCGGAGAATATATTTAAAGTCAAATATGATGCCAAGATATCAAACTTCGACTTCCAGAAATATTTGCTAATTATAAACTGGCAATAATTACGAACGAATAATCAAAGAAATAATAATCTAACCTAAACATGGATATCATAATTAACAAAGCAATAAAATACAAGGAAACAAGTTCCACCTGCATGCTTTAACTCAATAACAACGCATAAGTACTCGTCACCTCACATATACGTTGTTCCCACATATAAAATACATAGCAAATAGACTAACAAGTCCTAATCCATCAAGTCAAGGTTAACCACGACACTTACCTCACTTCGCAATCAAATCAAAGCTCAATCGGGGATTTTCCTCTAGAATTAGCCTCCAAACCAATCAAATCTAACCAAATATAGTTCAAGCAATTCAAAATATGCTTTAGCAACTACCCGCGAGTGAAAAAGATTCAATCTTTAATGATTTTAAAAAAAGTCAACAAAAGTCAACCACATGCTCGCTTGGTCAAAACCCGAGATTCGGACCAAAACCCAATTATTCATTCACCCCCGGGCCCGATTATGTGATTACTTTCAAAATACGACCTCAATTTGAGGTCTAAATCTCAATTTTTCAAAATTCCCAATTTCTACCTAAATCCCTAATTTCTACCATGAAAAGCATAGATTAAAGGTTAGAAATCAATGGGTGTTGATAGAAATGGAAGAAAACAAGTTAAACTCTACCAACCTATTGAAGTTGGAATGCAATTTCTCTTCAGAATCGCCTCTAGGTCGAGCTCAAACTTGAAAAATGGTGAAAAGTGAAGAAAATCCCGACTTTCAGCTATTTATTAATTGGGCGTCAGATGCTCTTCGCGTTCGCGAAGAACAACAGCCATAAGGCCTACGCGTTCGCGATGTCTCCTATGCATTACCAAAGGCCTAGCTCCCACCTTGCCTTCGCGTTCGCGAGCCACAGCCCGCGTTCGCGTAAAGTGACAGCCCGGCTCCCCCAGGATCCCACAAAGCTTCACGTTCGCGGAGACACAGTCGCGTTTGCGAAGGGTAAGCTCCCCTCTACTTCGTGTTTGCGACCAATACCTCGCGTTTGCGAAGAGTAACTCCGCCCCAATCCTAATTTTCCCATCGCGATCGCGAGAGTAGCTTCGCGATCACGAAGCACAAAACACGAGACATCAGCAGATAGCTGAAACCAGCAACTTCCTAAGGCCGGAATGGTCTGTAGCCTATCCAAACCTCACGCGAGCCCCTAGGGCTCCAAATCAAACATGCACACAAGTGTAATAACATCATACGAACTTGCTCGCGT
This sequence comes from Nicotiana otophora, assembly GCA_000715115.1. Taxonomy (NCBI): domain Eukaryota; kingdom Viridiplantae; phylum Streptophyta; class Magnoliopsida; order Solanales; family Solanaceae; genus Nicotiana; species Nicotiana otophora. The sequence continues at coordinate 95,394 of AWOL01S0023399.1, read as the reverse complement.
GATCAAAACACCAAAATAACACCTAGAACCGTGAATCGGACATCAAAATATATGAGAGTTTTAAAGAAACTTAAGAACTTTAAATTTACAACCGAACGTCCGAATCACGTCAAATCAACTCCGTTTTGCACTTAATTTTGCAGACAAGTCATAAATAGTGAAATGAACCTATACCAAGTTCCGGAACCGAAATTCGAATCCGGTAAAAACAAAGTCAACATACGGTCAAACTTAGGAATTCTTTAAACATACAAATTACTAATTTTCAACATATCATGTTAAGTCAAGTTAGAGACTTCCAAATTCAATTTCGGGCATACGCCCAAGTCCTAAATCACGATACGGACCCATCGGGACCGCTGAAATACTGATCTAGGTTCGTTTACTCAAAAGGTTGACCGCAGTCAACTCAAATCATTTCTAAGGCTAAAATTCACATTTTTTTCAATTTTTCACATAAACATTTTCCGAAAAAAGACACGGATTGTGCAGGCAAATCGAGGAATGTTAAACGAAGCTATTCAAGGTCTCAAAACACAGAAATAAAGGCTAAAACTCAAAGTGACATGTCGGGTCATCACACCAAATATGCACACAAGTGTAATAACATCATATAAACTTGTCTGCTACCTCAAAGAATCAAAATAACATCAATTAACATGAATCGATCATCAAAACTCAAGAATTTTTAACTTGAACTCATTTTCATAATTTTTCACATAACAAGCTGAAATGCGCTCGGGTCACCCCGGACCCCAACCAGAAGTGCATACAAGTCCAAAATTATCATACAAATCTAACGGAATCGTTAAAATATCAATCCAAAGTCGTTTATCAAGAATCTTGACCGTGGTCAACTCAAAGGTTATTTTAAGCCATAAAAGTANAAAGGTTATTTTAAGCCATAAATTACTTTTTCTTCAAATTTTACGTAAAACCTTTCGGAAAAAGACATGGACCATGCACACAAATCAAGAAATATCAAATGAAGCTAATATAGGTATTGGAACATAGAAACAAAGGCTAGTACTCAAAATGACCTATCAGATCGTCCGAGGTAAAGTGGTGTTCTTTTGTATGAATCCTTGATTAACCCGTGCTAGTTTTGGATTTCGCTAATGGCCACGTCGAGATGGATTGATATATGGTTCATATTGATTCCTTCAACTTGTGGTCAGATTCGGACCTCCTAGGAATTCCTTATGTTCGTTCATTAAACTTTCTTCCAACTTCTGATTGAACCATAATATTTTCCTCTATTCTGAGCTTTTTAATATATTAGTTATAAACATTGTTCCATGTAGTCGAAGAATATTCTTGAATACTTTTCTTTCACTTCTTGTAGTCTCCGACCTTCAGTTCAGGTTCTTTGCGAAAGCTATTGATGCCCAATTATCAGGCATGGGTGGCAAAGCATCCTTTTCCTTTGGAATCAGTCCACGAACTCTCTGAGCAATTTTGTACTTCTTTGATATATTTTAAAGATGTCTTTCATTAATTTTTCTACCTTTTGTGCCCCAGAAGGGGCATTAACGAAAGCAATTGCAAGTTCACCAAACGAATCAATTGAATTTTTAGGGAGAAGAGAATATCAGGTTAACTCTCCTTTAGTGAGAGTTTCCCCAAATTTCTTTACCAACACTGATTTAATTTTCTACTTAGCCAAGTTGTTTCCCATGACTCCCGTGGTAAATGCTATCACGTGATCTCGTAGATCTAAAGTGCCATTGTACTTGGAAATATCAGGCATTTTGAATTTTTACAGGATTGGCATCGGTGTTGCACTAGGCTTCCACGGCTGCTAAGAATACTTGTCTATATCCACACCTTTGATTACGGACGGAACACCGGAGATTTGTTCTATCCGTTCGTTCTACCCCTTGATCTATTTCTGCAAGGTTAGAATTAAATTTTGTAAAACAGAATTACCGGGCATACTTGAACCAGCACTACAACTATTTGGAAGTTCCCCAATTCGGAGTTTCCAATTCTCGACTTGGGAGTTTCTATGACCAGATTAGATCTTGGTGGCGAATTTGGAGTTCTGGTTGTTGTATTGCCAGTCAAAGCCCTCATCACTTTCCCAATCTAACTGTTCCACTACTTCTACTGAGTGATAAAACTTTTCAATTCATCCTCTAGTCCTAGTTGTTCCCCAACCCTGTTAGTAGATCTCACTACTGAATTTTCTCATGAATGATTTGGGAGTTCTGGGGCATATGGTTTTGCGAAGCATGTGGCATGTCACCTGTCGTCGCACCTAAACCTACTTGTTGATTTGTAGTATTAACTTGATCTACCTACTGGTTAGTAGGGTTAACTCTAGGTATAATATTTTAGCAAATGTAAATCAAAGATATTTTGTTGGAACAAAAGCGAAGTCAACAAAACCTTTAAGGAGAAAATGAACGATTTTCAGGATCCCACGTTGTATGTTAAATTGTTTAACCTAAGATTATTCTGATAGGTCAAATCAATTAAATTTATAATTTAAGGTACCAACAATCATTTTGACAAAATTTTCCAAATATGAATAGTATAAAATAATAAAAATAATGAATAAGGCAACCAAATAATAAAGTAAAAGGGAGAGAATCCTTGTTAATCGGAGTAGCTTCTCTTTCATATCTATTTAAGCTTGACTTGCCATAAATAAAATAATGTGATTAGAGAGTAAAAAGTAATTTTTCAGATGGGGTACATAGCAAGAGAAAGAGGGATTTAAATAGTAAAATTATTTGTAACCGCTCCCTTGATATCATGCGTACTTCTACACCTATTAATTTCACTTTCTACCCATTACGCTAAGAATCTGTAACTGATCAGGGAGTTATGATGAATCCCGCTTTAATCGGGATTTGACTGATTCTCTTCTTTTTCGTATCCATGAAAGATTGTTTGTGATGACTCATGAATGATGTTGTTACGAGCGATTCTGATACTAATAGTTATGGTATCAATATTACCGGCACTGATTAACCTTCAACTTCAAATGATATCGGACTTCCAACTTCTTTATAATCCTCTAATATTCTTGGCAAGTGTCAAGATTTAATTAGTTCGTGTGGTAAGTCTATTTTATACCGACACAGTCAAGATCATGGCAATTAGTTGGACACAATGTCAGGATTTCGATTTTCTAATAGCCATGTATTCAACCGTGCACACAAAACTATGACAACGTAGTGGACTTTAAATTATTGTATCTTACCAATATATTTAAATTGGTTGTGAATCCTACCATACAAGCATAGCTTAGCTCTCACATTCTAATCAACTTATTTACACGAAAGGTACGCAGTTTAAGCTACTTTAGTAATAGTTAAAATCATGGATATTATTTAAAAATTAGGCAGGCAACATTGATCTGGTCGAATTTTCTACGAAATAAACTGCATTGATATGATCAATATAGTTAAAAGTTCTATTGTTTGTCATAATAGTTTGACAATAGGAATAGAATAATAACTTTATATGAGATACCGTTGATGAAACATAATAATCCGGTAGAGCCCAGCTCTACCAACCTAGTAGAATTTTCTACCAAATGAACTACAACGATATAATCAATATAGTTAAAGGTTCTAGCTTTTTGCCATAATTACTTAATAATAGGAATAGTATTATAACTTTAAATGAGGTATTATTGTTGAAACATTGTCGCACCTTCTTTTTCTCGGGATAGGAGAGTTTTTCCAATCTAAATGACATTATTCGAAATGGAATGATTTATTTAATTCAGAGTCGCCACTTGGGAAAATTATTATGTTGTCACAAGTTACCGGTTTATTTTGGAATCCCAAATCGAAAAAATTGACTCTATTTATGGTCCGCGAACACAGAAGACCGGGTAAGAAAATCTGTTAACCCGGAAGAAGGTGTGAGACACTCCCGGATTTCGTTGTTTTAGCACGGTCGCTCAACTATAAATAATTGGCCTAATTATCTGATTTATTACATGTTTTAGAACCATTTATGTAATAATGGTTCTATACCGCTTTTAATTATTTTAAACAATTATGGAATTTATTTAAACAAGTCGCGATGCCGCGCACTCGCTTGTTTTTGTACATATTGCGAATCGCGTCACGTGAAACGCACCCGCAATCTACAACATGTTGATTTTTATTATTTGAAGTCGGGATCAAATCGCGTGAAACGCGCACTGGTGTTTAGAATTATGTATCATGACTATGCCACAGGAATCGTACCCATAATCACGATGATTTATTATTAATCACGCCTAAAGTAAGCTACGAGGTTCGGATATTATTTATTCTCCTAAGATTTGAGATTAGTGAGGCCATGAATTATGAAATCAATTGTGAAAAAGGATCAGTTTTTGCTCTTAATTATTCTGGCCCAGATAACTTAAAATTGATCATAGCACAATTGACTTTTTAAAGCCAATTAATGAGTATGCCCAGTTACTAGTTCTTAGTCAATTGCAGTAGTACCTGTTTCATTAAGCAAAGCCCAATCACCGGGCCCAATCATCTTTTTTTTTAAAGTCCAAACCTCATTTTTTAATTTCAACTAGCAGACATGGATTTTATCCACAAAGTTCAAATATTCACTACGTATCCAAAAATCATATTTTCATCAATCTTCATGTTAATCAAACAAGAAAGTAACAAAATTTAACAAAGATAATGAGACCTAACAATTAATACAGAAAAGAACATTTCAATCTTCATGAAACTAAATAAGATCAAATTATATATTCAAGCATAATATCTTAACAAAACAATGATGGGAGAAATGGACCTTTACAAGATTGTTTTGAATCTCGGATAATGGACAAGGATGCAAATGGAGCCTCAACCAAAATCGACAAACGGAGCTCGAACTCGACGACTCAACTTTGGAGCTGTTGTTTTCTGTACAAAAAGGGATTGTTTTGCTGGGTTTTCGGCTCATTTTTGTCGTGCTTTTCAGCTTGGTTTCCAGTTGGTTTCGGGGTTAGAGTTTGGTGATGGATTGATGGATTTTTTCGAAAGAATGACACGAATAGAAATTCTCTTAACGTAGAATAAGCAAAAATATTTCTCTCAATTCCCTCCTCCCTATTTTTTTTCTCCTTCTCTCCCTCATTTCTTCTCATATTTCTCTTCTATTTATAGAAAAACTTTCGGAATTTTCAGATTTTTGTTTTATTTTTTAATTTATTTTATTATTATTATTTTTTAATTAAAAATAATTCTCACTTCCCATTTTTCTTATTTTTTTTAAAATAATTCCCCACTTTCCTTAACTTTTATTTTAAATTTCTCACTTTTTTACTTTTATTATATTTAAATTCCCACTTTTTTCACTTTTCTTATTTTATTTTCCACTTATTTTACTTTTCTTTTTTTTTAATTTTCACTTACTTTTACTTTTTTTAAAAACAATTAGATACCTTTACTTTTATTTTTTAATTACCAATTTCTTTTACTTTTTATTTTTTAAATTTCCACATTCTTTTACTTTTATTTTTTTTAATTTTCCACTTTCTTTTACTTTTTATTAAATAATTTTCACCTACTTTTACTTTTACTTTTTAATTCTATATTTCTACTTTTCCTATTTTGTTTTATTCCCATCCGAATTTTTTTAAAAAGAATTGGTTTTTTAATTTAATTTATTTTAAAATAAAGATAAAGATAAAAATAAAAATAATACTAATAATAATAATTGACTTTTTAAATTATTATTAATTTTTACCCTATATATATATATATATATATATATATATATATATAAGTGTAACAAAGCGAAAAAATATATATTAAATTTCTGAAAATATTTACATCGTAAGGGTGATAAAAATTTAAATATAGTCAAACATTAGGTGCTCACAGCTGCCCTCTTTGCTTGGAAACATAAAGAGTTTTCAGGCAAAGACTAAGCGAGCCATGTGACTAATTTTTGACCAAACCATTAATCAAAAGGAAAAGAAATAAAAGAAAGGGTACAACCGAGTCCTGATTTTGGACAACCTACATATCCCGGGTTATGGGGGAATCGGGTCCCGTGTAGTTCAAGAAGAATGGGGGAATGATGAGTTGAGCAGTCGAGTGAGGTTCCGTCAAGGCTCCGGTCCACGGTCCTGCTATTATATCAAAATAAAAAAGAAACTAAACAAGCCTATCAGTTATGAGTTACAAGATTCCTATCTCTCAGTCTTCTGAAACTTGATCTTAAGTCTTGACTGGTTCTATATCTGTTCAACTACTTTTGTATTTTGGATTCACTTATTTTTTTATTTTATTTTCTTTTTTAATTGAGACTTCTTCTTTTGGTCATCTCGAACCGTGTGCCTCGAGGTAAAACCTCCTCAGACACCAAAACAAACAAACGGACAAAATTTTTCTGCCCAAGTTTGCAATAGGAAAATTTCGTGAGTTATTGTAACAAAATTCTAAACTACTTCTTTATTGAAAGCAATAAAAGGTCGGGAGTGGTGTACCCCGAAAAGGTCATGCTATTTTATTTTTTTTTATTGGATGGTATTACTTTATTGTCAAAAGGATGTATCTACTAAGATTTGGTGTACCTTATGTTGCGAAACTGTGGCCAAGGAATGGGATACCCTATATTGGCAAAGATATCAAGGAGTGGTGTACCCTGAATTTAAGATCAAATCAACTAGGGAGTGAATACCATATGTTAGAAAGGAGACTAGGGAGTGGAGACCATATGTCTAAAATAAAATCAACTAGGAAGTGGAGACCCTATATTGGAAAAGAGACTACGGAGTGGAGACCCTATGTCTAAAATAAAATCAACTAGGAAGTGGAGACCCTATATTGGAAAAGAGACTAGGGAGTGGAGACCCTATGTCTAAAACAAAATGAACTAGGGAGTGGAGACCCTATATTGGAAAAGGCAACTAGGGAGTGGAGACCCTATGTCTAAAACAAAATGAACTAGGGAGTGGAGACCCTATATTGGAAAAGGCAACTAGGGAGTGGAGACCCTATGTCTAAGAATAAAATCANATTTTCTTTTTTAATTGAGACTTCTTCTTTTGGTCATCTCGAACCGTGTGCCTCGAGGTAAAACCTCCTCAGACACCAAAACAAACAAACGGACAAAATTTTTCTGCCCAAGTTTGCAATAGGAAAATTTCGTGAGTTATTGTAACAAAATTCTAAACTACTTCTTTATTGAAAGCAATAAAAGGTCGGGAGTGGTGTACCCCGAAAAGGTCATGCTATTTTATTTTTTTTTATTGGATGGTATTACTTTATTGTCAAAAGGATGTATCTACTAAGATTTGGTGTACCTTATGTTGCGAAACTGTGGCCAAGGAATGGGATACCCTATATTGGCAAAGATATCAAGGAGTGGTGTACCCTGAATTTAAGATCAAATCAACTAGGGAGTGAATACCATATGTTAGAAAGGAGACTAGGGAGTGGAGACCATATGTCTAAAATAAAATCAACTAGGAAGTGGAGACCCTATATTGGAAAAGAGACTACGGAGTGGAGACCCTATGTCTAAAATAAAATCAACTAGGAAGTGGAGACCCTATATTGGAAAAGAGACTAGGGAGTGGAGACCCTATGTCTAAAACAAAATGAACTAGGGAGTGGAGACCCTATATTGGAAAAGGCAACTAGGGAGTGGAGACCCTATGTCTAAGAATAAAATCAACTAGGGAGTGGAGACCCTATGTCTAAAATAGAATCAACTAGGGAGTGGATACCCTATGTTGAAAAGGGCGACTAGGGAGTGGAGACCCTATGTCTAAAATAAAATCAACTAGGGAGTGGATACACTATGTTGGAAAAGACGACTATGGAGTGGAGACCCTATATCTAAAATAAAATTAACTAGGGAGTGGAGACCCTATGTTGGAAAAGAGATTAGGGAGTGGAGACCCTATGTCTAAAATAAAATCAACTAGGGAGTGGATACCCTACGTTGGAAAAGAGACTAGGGATTGAGACCCTATGTCTAAAATATCAACAACTAGGGAGCGGAGACCCTATGATTGAAAAACAGACTAGGGAGCGGAGACTCTATGTCTAAAATTATCAACTAAGGAGTGGAGACCCTGTGTTGGAAAAGCGACTAGGAAGTGGAAACCCTATGTCTAAAAATCATCAACTAGGGAGTAGAGATCCTATGTTGGAAAAGCGACTAGGGAGTGGACACCCTATGTCTAAAAATCATCAACTAGGGAGTGGAGACCCTATGTTGGAAAAGCGACTAGGGAGTGGAGACCCTATGTCTAAAGATCATCAACTAGGGAGTGGAGACCCTATGTTGGAAAAGCGAGTAGGGAGTGGAGACCCTATGACTAAAATAATCATCAACTAGGGAGTGGATACCCTATGTTAGAAAAGAAGACTAAGGAGTGGAGACCCTATGTCTAAAATAATCATCAACTAGGGAATAGAGACCCTATGTTGGAAAAGTAGACTGGGGAGTGGAGACCCTATATCTAAAATAATCATCAACTAGGGAGTGGAGACCCTATGTTGGATAAAAAAACTAGGGAGTGGAGACCCTATGTCTAAAAATATCAACTAGGGAGTGGATGCCATATGTTGGAAAAGCGACTAAGGAGTGGAGACCCTATGTCTAAAAATCATCAACTAGGGAGTGGAGACCCTATGATGGAAAAGCGACTAGGGAGTGGAGACCCTATGTCTAAAATAATCATCAACTAGCGAGTGGAGACCCTATGTTGGAAAACCAAACTAGGGAGTGGAGACCCTATGTCTAAAAATCATCAACTAGGGAGTGGAGACCCTATGATGGAAAAGCGACTAGGGAGTGGAGACCCTATATCTAAAATAATCATCAACTAGGGAGTGGAGACCCTATGTTGGAAAACCAAACTAGGGAGCGGACACCCTATGTCTAAAATAATCATCAACTAGGGAGTAGAGACCCTATGTTGGAAAAGCAGACTAGGGAGTGGAGACCCTATGTCTAAAAATGTCAACTAGGGAGTGGAGACCCTATATTGGAAAAACAGACTAGGGAGTGGAGACCCTATGTTGGAAAAATGACTATGGAGTGGAGACCCTATGTCTAAAAATCATAAACTAGGGAGTGGAGTCCCTATGTTGGAAAAGAGACTATGGAGTGGAGACCCTATCTCTAAAATAAAATCAACTGGGGAATGGAGACCCTATGTTGGAAAAGCGACTAGGGAATGGAGACCCTATGTTGGAAAAAAGACTAGGGAGTTGAGACCCTATGTCTAAAATACTTTCAACTAGGGAATGAAGACCCTATGTTGGAAAACGTAGCTAGGGATTGGAGACCTTATACTACCATGATTTGGAACTTATTTTTTCTTTTATTTCTTTTTAATTTCATATATATGTTTTTAAGAGACTGAGTAAAATGCGGGAAAGAGTTTGGAGAAGACTTCCCTTTTAGAGTTGTCGCTGTTTCTAGCTCCCGCGTTGTTTCTTCTTTTTTTTTCTTTTTTTAGTTGCACCTGCTTCTTACAAGGCTACTTTTGGATTGCACCTGTTTCCTGTGGTTCAAACAAAGATTAATTTGTCAGTTTGAAATGGTGGTTGGTTTTGCGGCCTTGAGTGTTTCAGTCACTTGATCTCGGCCCGTATTCTTTGATGGTACTTTCTGTTGCAATTGGTTGTTCCCTGAACACCGATTTCATTTCTGGCCCTGGAGAATCCTTGGTTTTCCAAAACTTTACCATGACAGTTGGTCGCGTGGGACTTAACCTTTTTCAGCTTCATTTTGCCTTTGTAGGCTTTTCACTTCTTTCTTCTAAATTTAACTTCAGAGCATTGGGGAACCTTTGGTTTTTCAAATTTTGCCAAGACGGTTAGCCACGTGGGATTTACCTTTTCAACTTCATTTTGCCTTTGTAGGCACTTCAATTTGATTTCCTCCTTCTAAGAGCTTTTGATTTTGGAGGATCGGCCATCCTTTATTTGTCTTAATCAGTCTTACCATCCTTCTTTGTCTTAATTTCGGAACAGATTTAGACCAAAAGGGATTCAAAGAAAGCCAAATAGTAGAATAGAGAATGAATTTAGACAAGAAGTGTCCCTTTCGGGGATAGGAAAGAAAAACTTATATAGAGTACATGCGGACTTCAATGAACATGACATGGCTATTGGACTGGATGCCTGGTCTGTGTAAATTGTCCGACTCTCAGAAATTCATCACAACTTTTGCCTTGAAACCGAAGAAACCTTGCCTAGGAATGTGTCAATGCCAATGGCTGTGAAGATCCTCTTTTCGATCAGTGGTGCCCTTTGTGGGTTTTCACCAACTGACCTCTCTCATTTCTCTTCTCATCATCGCCTTATAGTGCTCTTTGCTAGTTTTCACTAACAAGACTCTTATTCTAATTTCTTTACTTCCCATCGCCTTACGGTGCCCATGAGGGTTTTCACCAATAAGACTCTCTCATTTTATTTCTCTCATTTTGGTTGCATCAGATCATGTGACTGTATCGTCCAATTCTTGAACATTCTCATTGTTTGATCGGAAGGACTTTGAAAAAGGTTTGGGTGAAAAGGATTTGGATTGACTTACAACTTTTGAACCCTTCGGGCGAAACCATCGCCGAACCATTATAAATTCTGCCCCAGTTTCAACTTTTGGGGAATGTGAATTTTTATTTTGGTGTGACTGAACCCCAGAGAGAGGCTGCCTACGTATCCTTTCGGAATCAAGTCAAACGTATTTCAAGGAACTTTGTTTATGATTTTCTTTTGTTTTGATTTTCTTTTCTGTTTTGGTTTCTTATCTTTCTTTTTCCTTTCCTTTTTCCTAATTTTTCGTTTCTTTTTCTTTTTCTCTTTTTTTGTCTTTTTTTTTTTTTTGCAATAACGCTTTCAGGTTCCAAAGAGGGTAATCAAAGAAAAGGTAACCGGCTCAAAGGGTTTATAGTGTTTGGGTATCAAGAATGAAAGCTTTCATCATCCCAATCAGAGAACATTAAAGTTTCATAAAAGGGTCAAACATAATACCTTTTGACCTTCTCTGCATTGACAGTTGTCTCGGGATCATTTCCTTTGATTCTTCCCAGGTACAATGCTCCCTTTTGCAGTACTCTCGTTACAATGTATGGACCTTTCCAATTTGGGGCCAATTTTCCTCTAGCTTATTCATGAGGTGGGACGATACGTCTCAGAATGAGTTGTCCTTTTTCAAATTTCTTGGGCTGCACTTTCTTGTTGTAGACACGAGCCATTCTATGTTAGTACAACTGTCCGTGGAAAATTGTGTTCATCTTATTCTATGCAGCATGTGATATTTACCTTTTATTTATTTTAGATTTCTGTCAATTTGTGTACTTTACCTAAAATTAGGGTTTTAAAATTTTTTCTTTTCCTAACTAATTTCGATTTCTTTCCTTTCTAGTGTTTGACTAATGATTTCCCTTGTTTGGGTGTTTGATTTCTACTCCGATATAAACCTCTCCCCACTCCCCTTTTGAGACGGTCCGGAATCATTAAAAGATTACTAAAAAAATAAAAGTTGTATGCTCTTTGCTCTTTAATAATCTTATTCTGCACTTTGGTTCCTGGCTGGCTTAAAGCCAGGGCAAGAAATTCTGAGATCTTGTTCTTTTGTTGATATTCATAACATTATGGACTTCCGTTCTTTCTTGTTTTCGCTTAACTGGTGAGTTACCAAACCTTTGTCATTTCATTTCTACTTACTTGTCATTAGTATGTGTTTTCACTTCTGAAAATTGTTGTTCAATATGTTTCTGGGTTGTTCTCGTATGCAATTCTGACTGTCTTACTTCAATTCTAGGAATTTCTAATCTAAAATGCCATTACACTTGTAGTTTAAGACATGTTTAGACCTACTTTAAGTTAATTAATTTCTTTTTTTTTAAATCTGCCTAGCCTATGTGTTACTGATAGCCATCTCCTTACTGTTTAAATTTGCTATTTGAACATGCTCCTATATCCATTTTCTATGGATTAGATGACTAAGTATGAGTATATAAGTATATGGCACAAGTCTGTTTCTGAATTTGCTGTGATGACTTCCAGCTTGTTTTGATCCTGTTTTCACCATGTCTTGACTTCCCCAGTAATTGCCCTAATCCTGTTAAGTTCTGATTGATATGATTCCTTCTTGTGATACTATCATTCTACATTTAGCATAATCTGAACTTTTTACCATAAGCCTGTGCACATCAATCCTGCAAACCTGTTTTGGTAACATATGTATTATGTGTTGAATTTATTCTTTTGAAACTCTGCTAAAGTCTGTTCTTAAAACCCAAGCATGTTCTATTACTTTTTTATGTGCTCAACTTGATCTGTTTGTATCCCTCTGTGATGTCCCCTAACCTCAGTCTATTCCTTTACTACTTGGTTTCTTTGAGTTCTTATTCTTAGCCGGCTGAAAGCCAAGGCTACTTAGGTTCTGTCCTTTGACCTCCCTAGTGTGAGCACTGCTCAGGATCCAATTGAGACCCTTGTGAACTCTGACACACTAGGATTTGGTCCCTAATCCCTCCAATGAACTATTCTTGTTAACCACCCTAGTGTGAGCACTGCCCTGGGTTCTTGAAGCCCTTGGGAACTCTGACATACTAGGGCCTTGGTTCTATATGCGCAACTCTATCTTGAGCTCACTGGGTGAATCATTCAATTCCTGGCTGTTGTATGTCTATAAGTATAACTTGGAGACTGTTGTAAAGGCCAGGCCTGTCCAGGTGTATTCCGGGCCTGCTGTAGGCTCCCTATAGTTATTCTCCTATGTAATTCATGCTATTCATTCTGGGTTTGTAATAATTATTGTAATAACATTTTGGGGTATTAGTAAAATTGGGAAAGGGGATTTATCTTACACTTGCATTGAGAGGGGTAGAAATCCTGCCTATAGGTTCATCACTTAGCTCAAATGTGTTATTATGTTCAAACATGTTCCGCTGTCATGTGTTAGAGATCATGCCTATTGGTATTCTATTTTGCTCAAAATGTGTTACTTTTCAGTTATTATAGAAATCCTGCCTATAGGTATCCTATCTTGCTCAAATGTGTGTTAGAAATCTTGCCTATAGTTTCTCTATTTGGTCCAAATGTGTTCTACTTTTACCTGTTATAAACCATGCCTATAGGTTATTGAATGATTAATATCTCAATGTTCGCATAGGATTCTGTTTATATACGGCTTAATCTACAAATTAGATGCCATGCCTATAGGATCTAAAAAACCAGTTTTAATTATAGAAATCATGCCTATATGGTCTAAATCAGTCTTGATTATTGTCCTGCTCGTTTCTTTTAACCATTATTAGAAATCATGCATATAGAACTCGATTAAGCAATTCTAAACATATTCTTATGATTACCATTGTTAGTTACTGCGTGAATCACCTAGAAATCATGCCTATAGGTTTAATCTCTTATGTTTATAATTAGTAGGCAACTATATAAGCTTTATAAATTATATTAAAAGAAAGGCTTTTACACATGAAGATGCCCGCTTATAAAATTCAGAATCACATAGAGATCCTGCCTATAGGGTTTTGCGACCTTAACTTATTAAAATCTGCAACTGTCAATGTTAGTTTGTTCGCGTGCATTTGTTGCCTAAGTGCGGAGGCCAACTTGAACCCGTTTTTGCCTATACATGAAAGTCCTAAATGTTTTGCTTGTCGCCTAGTATTTTCTCTTTTGAGCAACCTAATTTAAAGTTTAGAACCACCCTGAAATAGAGGTCCAAATGCCTCCTGGACCATAGGCATGGGACGGGTAGTGCACGCATAGAGTACAACTAGATTTGACTAGTGTGGCAACTCTCTCTTTTAAAACCCCTTCCTTTAAAAGAAGTTGTCACGTGTCGAAGCCCGATTTCACGAGAAAGAAAGGGGCGCGACAGTATGTCGACTCTGCTGGGGAATATATTTTAGGCTCTTACCATTGCGAACTTAGTCTATATGAATTAGTCTCTTCCGATAAGCATGTCTTTATTATTTTGCTGTTACTTGAATATCCCACTCCCATATTTCCCTTTTATTGCTACATGCACACCCTCCTCCCTATTTTCCCTTTATATAAACTCATATGCAACTCTTCACTTAATTTGGTTACAGTGTGCATTTCCCCTTTATTTCCTAACCATGTTCACTGGATCCAAACTTTTAAAATTTGCGATATCATGTCTCCCCCAAACCTTACCCCTTTATTTGCTTTATTACAACTCTTTCATATTATGCGAACTAACTTATTCCCTGTTCTTCTTTCTTTTATGTCTTTACATTTATTTAATGCTACATTTACTGCTTTCATCATGCAAAATACTTGACAACGTGTTGTTTTATCTTTGCACAAAACATGCTCCACATCATATTCCACTCGTGCGTACTTAAAACCAAAGCGGCACTTGATGAGTGTCCGCGCTCTTCCTAAAATCATCCTTTTAAATTTGAAAAGGCTTATTTGCAGTAAAACTAGTCGATCAGCGGTGCAATCGACGGTTCCGTGCCTTTCCCTCTCAAGTTGTCCATTTAAGGGTACGAGTCTAGACTCTTCTAGAAACCCCCACTCTGATATTAACTGTGCATGCATCATGTCTAAACCTAGTATAGGTTATAACGCTATCTGCATGATAACCCTCTAAGGCAAACCTTGTCCAAAACCTATCGGGATTTCCATAATCCCAACGGGCACAATCATGATATGTGCATTATTTGGAGAAAACATGCCGATATGCTATTCATTAATGTGTAAATAGTCGAATCCGGAGGGGGAAAGGGCTAACTTTATCTGTTTTGCATAAATGAGGCACGAAGTCCCCAGGTTCGGCATGGTTTGAAGTATCCTGCCTTTGTTGCTAGATTGGTGGGAAAATCTCTCGCCAAGTGACAAAACCATGTGAAAAGAGTTCTCGGGAATTTACATTCTTTGCTAGACATTCGGCCAAACAATGTACTGATTGAGGCCGTTGCTATGTTCTCGGATGAGAAACGGGTTATTTTCCGTTTCGGTGACATAGAAATGACTCCACTTCTAGAGGAAATAGGAGGCTTTGCTGGGCTTCCCTGGGACAGCCCTGGTCTGTTGGTACCGAAAAATCGTACTTCTCGAGGTTTTCTAAAAATGATGGGTTTTAGAAGGAATGATGAGTTAGTCTGCCTAAAGAAGTCTTACATACCATTCGACTTCCTTTACGAGCGTTATGGGCACAGCAAGTCCTACCGTCTTTATCATGATGAATTTGCTATCACCTCTCTGGGTTGGACTCATCGCCGAGTTTTGTGTTCATTGTCTGTTTTCTAGGGATGTTGGTATTCCCAATACAAGGAGAAAAGATTCACACTCGATTAGCTATGGTTACTAAGACCCTAATGGAAGGAATAGAGGGACAAACTTACACTATTGTCTCAATGATCTTAGCGGAGATATACCGAGCCTTGGACCGTTGTAAGAAAGGATATAGGCATTTTGAGGGTTGTAATTTGTTACTGCAAATATGGTTGTTGGAACATCTTCAAAGGGGACAATACCGTCAAGAATTTTCGCGGCGACCATGGAATAACCACATAGCTTTTCACCATCCGAAAAGAATGACTTTTATCTCAGATAGGTTTGCAAAACCAGGAAACGTTATGGGCTGGGTACACTTCTTTAGAAATTTGATTAACGACAAGGTCCATTGGATGTTCGAGTGGTTCCCTACTAGCGAATTCATCATTAGGTTAAGAGATGTTCCTCATCTAGTGCTAATCGGATTAAGGGGTATCTATCCTTATGTTCCTATCAGAGTCATGAGGCAAGCTGGGAGAAACCAAATTATACCACGAGTTTCCAAAATGGTTCATTACAAAGCAGATTTCCAAGGGAATGTCATTCCATGCAAGTTCGAGGCACAGCACATGTGGCATCAAAAGATTATTGTGGAGAAAGATACCATCGAGCCAGACAGGTATCATGCCGGCCATGTGTACTTCTACCCATCATGATTGGTCGATCACATAGCAGGAGAGGTCAAGCCAGGGGTTGATTTGAGGAATGGGGCCATAGACGACGCTGCTGAAGCACAAGTCAAATACAGGAGGTTGCGCAAAAGGGTCTTTGAATCTGAGTCCAGGAATTTGGAACAACATAAAGTGGACATGGAAGCAATAAATGAATGGAGGGAATCGCTACTAAATCAAAAGAAAGGTTGGAGTATTTGGAGCAGGGTTTGATGGAACTTGAGGGAAAGATGAGGAAAAGGGTCTCGGATTGTCAGAACGCAGAGGATAATGAAGGAGGACATATAGCAAGGGCGTATCTGCTATTGGACATGCGTGACCTGGGGAATCTGATTGACGGAGCTAAGAAGGCCAAGCTTGGAGAAGGTCCGTCTGGGACCAAGTAGATTAGGGGTGATGTTTTCTAGATTCGTTTTAGAATTTGATTGTAGTAAGGCAACTAGTGAATCTTTATAATGATTGTCGTTTTAGTAGCGATTTGGTCTATTTATCATATTAATGAAATGATGCAGTTATCGGCATTGAGTTTTCTCCAAAGCTATATGTCGATAGGCCTACCTCGGGCACGATGATGTCCCCAAATTAGGACGTGAATTCCGCAATACGTGTTTAAATATCGTAAATATCCTTTTAATACTATTTACTGACTAGTTTACCTTTTGTTTTTCTTCTTTTCTTTGTTTATTCCCATCCCCTAAGGTTGGTTTGTGCATACTGGAATCATCGGCATATCATATCAGATCTAGAGGTCCTCTACCTCCTCCTCCTCCAAGCGATCCTAAGAACAAAGGAAAGGCTAAGATGGATGATCTGAGCGGTATCAGGAAAGACAACGCTACACATGCAGAGAATGTTAAAACTTCGGATGGTCGGGGTACTCCGGCACAGAACGACTTAGTTTTGCGATTAGAGCAAAAGATATTGGAGTTACAAGGGGAACTTGAGCAGGTCCATAACCTGGAAAACCTTTCCCTTACCCTGAATGTTCCCGACATCAACCAACAAAATGCCCAAAACTCAACATCTCCTCAAAACACACAAAACCAGCACCCGCAAAATCCTCCTGCACCTCATCAATACTCTATGCCTCCCCAAAATCCTAATCCTCCACCAGCACCAACTCCTCCACAGCATCATCATCATTTGACCCTGTACCCACAAACTACCACATACCACACTCCTTAGAATGCACCACAGCCTACTCCTGACCCTCAAAGCTCAACCAATGACCACCATTATGCCCAGATTCCTGAAGTCCACCAAAGCAATCCCATATATGTGGAAACCGTACCCCCACACCCCACAACAGACCCTATACATACTCGAATCCACTGAGAAGGACCTGCTCATCAAGAACATGGCAGAGGAACTCAAGAAACTTACCGACAGGGTTCAAAATGTTGAAGGGGGCAAAGGCGTTGAGGGTCTGAATTATGAAGATTTGTGTATTCAGTCGGACGTAGAACTTCCAGATGGTTATAAACCTCCTAAGTTTGAAATATTCGACGGAACTGGCGATCCGAAAGTGCACTTGAGAACATATTGTGACAAGCTTGTAGGAATTGGTAGGGATGAAAGAATCTGCATGAAGTTGTTCATGAGAAGGCTCAATGGAGACGCCCTGTCTTGGTACATCAGTCAGACCCAAGGAAATGGGTCAATTAGGTAAGCATGGCATAGGATTTCATGGATCGGTTCAGGTTTAACATAAAAAACGCAACAGACGTTTATTACATTCAAAATCTCAAGAAGAAGCCAACGGAAACTTTTCGCGAGTATGATACTCGGTGGAGGTCTGAAGCTGCAAAAGTGAGGCCAGTGCTGGAAGAAGAACAGATGAATAAGTTCTTCGTCAGAGCTCAAGACCCGCAATACTACGAAAGTTTGATGGTTATTGAAAATCATAAATTTTCTGATATCATCAAGTTGGGAGAGAGAATAGAAGAAGGGATCAAAAGCAGAATGGTGACAAATTTTGAAGCACTCCAAGCCACAAATAAGGCCCTGCAGTCAGGAGGTATCTCCAAGAAGAAAGAAGTAGGCGCAGTAATGGTAGCCCAAGGTCCGAAGTCTCCTCTCGCATGCCAAACACCTTCACCCACATATCATCCTTCACCTCCCAGATACCGACAACCTGCCACCACTTACCATACCTATAACAACCAACCCGTTTACTACCACTCACCACCAGCCCGACAAAACTACCAAAACCCTAGACCAAATTTTGACCGCAGACCACCCAGACACTACACCCCAATTGTTGAACCTATAGACCAACTGTATGAGAGACTGAAGGTTGCCGATTATATCACTCCCATTCCCGCTGTCGCCGTGGAAAATTCCTCTCAATGGGTCAATCCAAATAAGACATGTGCCTATCACTCAGGCATGAAAGGTCATACTATTGATGAGTGTCGTACTTTGAAGGATAAGATTTAGACATTAATTGACAGCAAATTCATACAGGCAAAGGAGGATGCACCCAATGTCCATAATAATCCTCTCCCGGATCACAGGGGCGGAGGGGTAAACATGATAGAGACCGATGAAGAATGGGACCCAGAGGGGTCAATTGGACTCATTCGAGAAGGGGATAATCCTGAAATATCTCCAGTCACTCTCACACCTATCATGGTACAAACTCAGGCACCAATTGAAGTTCTGTTTGAGGTTGAAGTAACAACACCCTTCATCGTGATGGTAGCACCTACGCCGTCTTATAAGTCTAATG
This sequence comes from Nicotiana otophora, assembly GCA_000715115.1. NCBI lineage: Eukaryota > Viridiplantae > Streptophyta > Magnoliopsida > Solanales > Solanaceae > Nicotiana > Nicotiana otophora. The sequence continues at coordinate 76,729 of AWOL01S0023399.1, read as the reverse complement.
CTATACCATGGGATTATGCTGTAGAAGCAAGAAGGAAAGGAAAGGGGAAAAAGGAAGAACCTGGTGCAGCACAAGGTATGAGCAGAACTGGTAGGGTTTACACGCCCGAGCATTTGGGGGGAACAAGTAAAGAAGCCTCTTCTAGGCAGCCCATTATTGAAACCGGCCCGGATAATCTTTGGAGAAAGGTGCAAGCAAGGGAGTATTCTGTGGTTGATATTTGAACAAAACCCCTGCTCATATATCCATTCTATCACTACTGTAGAATTCAAAGGCACACAGGAACGCATTGATGAAAGTGTTGAATGAGGCTTATGTACCCAACAACATTACCAGTGGAGAGATGGCCAATATGGTAGGACAAGTGTTGGAAAGCCACAAGATCACTTTTCATGAAAACGAGCTACCACCAGAAGGACTAAGTCACAACACGGCACTGCATATCATAGTGTAGTTTGAGGATAAGTTCATTGCCAGAGTCCTGATAGATGGGGGTTCGAGTCTTAACATATGTCCACTAACTACTCTGAAAAGATTGGGTAAAGGCATGCACGAGATACGAGCAGGAAGTATGAATGTGAAAGCATTTGATGGGTCTCAAAGGGCCACAATTGGGGAAACCAACCTCAGCCTACAGATGGGCCCAACCTGGTGTGATGTTGAGTTTCAAGTGTTGGACATATCTGCTACCTACAAATTATTATTGGGATGACCTTGGATACATGCCGATGGGGACGTAGCTTCTACTCTACATCAGGTCATGAAGTTCGAGTGGAACCATCAGGAAGTGATCATCCATAGGGACAGAAGTAATCCCATTTACACCAGTCAAACTGTTCCGGTCAACGAGAATAGAAGGAAGTTGGGTGGAGAAACATACCATCGTATCGAGCACGTCAACGCAATTGAAAAGGACAAATGGTGGAGCAGTAAGATAGAAGGCATATTGGCATGGACAGGGTATGAGCCTGGCAAAGGTCTCGGTAAGAATCTTCAAGGGATCACCAAACCAATACAGCTAAAGCGTCACGGCACAACCTTTGGGCTTGGGTATGAATACACCTGGCACGAGTATCAAAATTGGTCGCCACCATGGCGTGGTCCTTATTACCCTCTAGAGCAACCAGTACCACATTTGAGCCAGTCATTTCATCAAGCTGACAGGATGTGGGAGTCCGAAGAAGATGAAGTTCTAGCCGGTATAAGGAATCTATTTTTGGATGATGAAGACATGGATTGCAGTGCAATAGTTGAGAAGGAGGAGGAGGAGGAGGAAGACCTCATTATTCAAACCGTGGAGAAGGGAGTTGTTCTCAAGAACTGGACTGTTGCACCATCAAGGGCCCATCGAGTTCCTAGGTAGCCTGGCAATTAGCATCATTTATTTTAAAAGCAATTTTTTATGAGCATTTAAGACATTTTCAGTATTTTGTTTTACGCATGTTTTGTTTTGAAATAACTGCTTGGGTCATCGAGCCATACCTGTTTGGCATTTTCAAGATTAATCTAAATACATTGTAGTTTTTAGTATTTATTATTATTCTATACGTTTTTTCTCTACAACATTATTATTACCTATCCTGGTGAACTCACGACTGTGACATGTAATGAGACAACGCAATATAAGGATGATGATTCAGAGGATCTGGAAGAGGATATAATGCCCGAGGAAATTGTCAGAGAAGTGGAAAACTTTGAAAACAAGCCTAAGTCCAATTTGGATGAGACTGAAACAATTAATCTAGGAGACTCCAAAACAGTCAAGGAAACACGTGTAATCATTCACCTGTCACCATCAGAAAAAGAAGAATACACTCTTTTCCTAAAGGAATATGAGGATATCTTTGCATGGTCCTATGATGATATGACCAGTTTGAGCACGTCCATAGTGGCTCATAAACTACCTACCAACCTAATGTGTCCGCCGATAAAGCAGAAACTCAGAAAGTTCAAGCCAGATATGAGTTTGAAAATCCAAGAAGAAGTCACTAAGCAGATCAAAGCTAAGATTCTCAGAGTGGTTGAATATCCAACTTGGTTGGCTAACATCGTGCCAGTTCCGAAGAATGATGGGAAAGTCAGAGTATGCGTCGATTATCGGGACCTAAACAAAGCAAGTCTCAAAGATGATTTCTTGTTACCGAACATACACATACTGATCAACAACTGCGCTAAGCATGAACTCCAATCCTTTGTGGATTGCTTCGCGGGATATCATCAGATTTGGATGGATGAAGGGGATGCCAAAAAGATAGCTTTTATCACACCATGGGGGGTGTACAGCTATAAAATGATGACGTTTGGTCTGAAGAATGCTGGGGCCACTTATATGAGGTCCATGACAACTATTTTCCATGACATGATACACAAGGAGATTGAGGTATGTGTGGATGACGTCATCATCAAATCCAAGAAAAGTACATATCACATAGCAAACTTGAGGAAATTCTTTGATCGCCTTCGAAGGTACAATTTGAAATTGAATCCCGCAAAATGTGCCTTCGGGGTCCCCGCAGGAAAATTATTAGGATTCATCGTCAGACGCTGAGGAATTGAGCTAGACCCATCAAAGGTCAAGGCTATCCAGGATTTGCCACCTCCAAAGAACAAGAAAGACGTGATAAGCTTCTTGGGATGTCTTAATTACATTAGCCTCTTCATAGCACAATCAACCGTGATCTGTGAGCCGATTTTCAAAATGTTAAGGAAGGATGCCGCAACTAATTGGACTAAAGACTGCCAGAACGCTTTTGACAGAATCAAAGAAAATTTGTCCACACCGCCAGTCATGGTCCCGCCAGAACCTGGTAAACCACTGCTACTCTGTCTCTCCGTATTAGATGGGGCTTTCGGTTGTGTCTTGGGACAACACGACGGGACGGGAATGAAAGAACAGGCCATATACTATCTGAGTAAGAAGTTCACACCCTACGAAGTACGGTATTCTTTGCTGGAATGCACATGTTGTGCTTTGACCTGGATAGCCTAGAAACTGAAGCACTACTTCTATGCCTATACTACATATCTCATATCAAGGATGGATCCTCTGAAGTACATCTTCCAGAAACCCATGCCTACAGGGAAGCTGACAAAATGGCAGATATTGTTGAGTAAATTCGACATCGTCTATGTGACTCAGAAGGCGGTTAAGGGATAAGCATTAGTGGATCAGCTTGCGAAAAATCCTGTAGGAGAAGAATACGAACCCCTAAAAATGTATTTTCCTGATAAAGAAGTATCATTCGTAGGAGTCGATATTGCCGAAGCCTACGATAGGTGGAGAATATTTTTTGATGGAGCCGCAAACTTCAAAGGAGTGGGTATTGGAGCCATTTTGGTGTCAAAAATAGATCGACATTATTCGGTATACGCGAAACTCAGATTTTCGTGCACCAATAATATGGCAGAATATGAGGCTTGTATATTGGGGCTCAATTTGGCCGTTAACATGAATATCTAGGAATTACTAGTAATTGGTGATTCAGATCTTCTGGTACATCAGGTGCAGGAAGAATGGCCTACAAAGAACACCAAGATATTACCATATCTATATCATATACAAGAGATGATGATGAGGTTCACGAAGATAAAGTTTAGACATGTCCCGACAATCTATAATGAGTTCGCAGACGCATTGGCCACTTTGTCCTCCATGATACAGCATCCGGACAAGAATTTCATCGGCCCCATTCCGGTAAGGATTCATATTCAGCCAGCTTATTGTGCTCATGTTGAAGAAGAAGCAGACGGGAATCCATGGTTCCATGATATCAAGGAGTACTTGGCAAAAGGAGAGTACCCGGAGTATACAAATCATACTCAAAAACGCACGCTGCGAAGATTGTCCAACCATTTCTTCCAAAGTGGAGGAATTATGTACATAAGGACTCTAGACTTAGGATTATTACGGTGTGTTGACGCCAAGGAAGCTTCCAAATTGCTCGAAGATATACACTCTGGAACTTGTGGACCACACATGAATGGTTTCGTTTTAGCCAAAAAGATACTGAGGGCAGGTTATTTTTGGATAACTATGGAAACAGACTGCATCAGGTATGTCCAGAAATGTCATCAGTATCAAATACATGAAGATATGATACGGGTACCGCCAAATGAACTCAATGCAACGAGTGCACCATGGCCTTTTGTCACTTGGGGAATGGACGTCATTGGACTAATCGAGCCCGCGCTTCAAACAGGCACAGGTTCATTTTAGTGGCCATAGACTACTTCACAAAATGGGTCGAAGCTGCATCCTACAAATCTGTAACAAAGAAAGTCGCCGCAGATTTTGTCAGAGATCGTATTGTTTGCCGATTCGGGGTTCCAGAGTCCATCATCACCGACAATGCCGCCAATCTCAAAAGTGACCTAATGAAAGCTATGTGTGAGACCTTCAAAATCAAGCACAAGAATTTCACAGCATACATGTCTCATATGAATGGAGCCGTGGAGGCCGCAAATAAGAATATCAAGAAAATACTGAGGAAGATGGTAGGAAATCACAAGCAATGGCATGAGAGGTTACCATTTTCCTTATTGGGTACCGGACCACAGTCTGCACATCAACCGGGGCAACTCTTTACCTATTGGTCTACGGTACGGAAGCTGTCATTCCCGTCGAGGTAGAAATTCCCTCCCTGATAATTATACAGGAAGCTAAACTCAGTGATACAGAGTGGGTAATAAGTCGCTATGAACAATTAGCTTTCATTTACGGGAAAAGAATGAATGTAGTGTGTCATGGTCAACTTTATCAGAATAGAATGTCCAGAGCTTTCAACAAAAGGGTCAAACCTAGACAGTTCGCACCGGGGCAGCTGGTGCTGAAACGAATCTTTCCACATCAGGATGAAGCCAAAAGAAAATTCTCACCCAACTGGAAAGGACCCTATATGGTTCACAGAGTACTAGCAGGAGGATCACTCATACTCACAAAAATGGATGGAGAGATTTGGCCAAAGCCTATCAACTCAGATGCAGTCAAAAGATATTATGTTTAAAGTTATTTACATTCATGCAATTAATGTAACTGAACTATGCTTGACCTGATTCCCGTTTAAGAGGGGATACATAGGCCATGTGGGTTCAGTCACAATTCAATAAAATTTTCATTTTTCCCACAATCAGAAGCTGGGGCAGCAAGCTCGGCCAACAGCACCGTGTGCGGAATATCCAGAAAATCGTCTGAATAACTGTGGCAAAATTTTGTGGAGGACCCTCAAAATTCTATGGCAAGAAGGTCGCAATGTCTCTGATAATGTCACAGTTATTGGTTCATCTAATTTATTTAATATTACTGTGTTTTAAATGACTATGCACACATATTTTTTGCAAAGCTTTATTTTTAGCCAGATGCTACCCATGGTAACTCGGGCAGGATTTCAATGCAGAGCAAAGCAAAGCAAGTAGGCGGAGGCACAAACCGACCTCCCCATAAAACTCATAATTTTCCTTTGGATACAGGAACAAGGAATAGCCGTGACTACGTGCACACCTTAGAATCACTATCTTCATAACAACAAAGCTACCGAACGCAAACATATCTCCAGCTAAGAAGTACTCTGCTATCACTTATTATCTATTCATTGCATGAGACTAAGCATTGTCTCCATCTTGCATGAGGCTAAGCGCTGCCTCCTCAATCGCATAAGGCTAAGCACTGCCTTCCCTTGCATGAGGCTAAGCACTGTCTCCATCTTTGCATAAGGCTAAGCCCTGCCTCCTCAATTGCATAAGGCTAAGCACTGCCTTCCCTTGCATGAGGCTAAGCACTGTCTCCATCTTTGCATAAGGCTAAGCCCTGCCTCCTCAATTGCATAAGGCTAAGCACTGCCTTCTCTTTCATGAGACTAAGCATTGTCTCCATCTTTGCATTAGGCTAAGCTCTGCCTCCTTAATTGCATAAGACTAAGCACTGCCTTCCCTTGCATGAGACTAAGCACTGTCTCCATATGTGCATGAGGCTGAGCCCTACCTCCTCAATTGCATAAGGCTAAGCACTGCCTTCTCTTGCATGAGACTAAGCATTGTCTCCATCTTTGCATGAGGCTAAGCCTTGACTCCTCAATTGCATAAGGCTAAGCTCTGCTTTCCCAATGCATGAGACTAAGCATTGTCTCCAAGCTTTCACGAGATTAAGCATTGTCTCCCATCTTGCATGAGGCTAAGCCCTGCCTCCTTGATTACATAAGGCTAAGCTCTGCCTTCCCAATGCACGAGACTAAGCATTGTCTCCAATCCTGCATGAGACTAAGCATTGTCTCCAACCTTGCACAAGACTAAGCAGTGTCTCCAATCTTTCACAAGACTAAGCATTGTCTCTCCTTGCATAACCACAAATGTTGCGTTGTTCAAAACCTTGCATTATTCTCTTCTCCCGGGGCTAAGCTCTGTCTTGTTTCATCTCAAGCATCATGTCTTTGCATCTCATGGGCTGAAGCATAGCCAAATTTTCCGAAGGCATCATAGTCTAAAGGCATCATCCTCATAGCCGGAAGACACCATGCCATGGCCTGACGATCTCTCACTATCGCACATCATTATTCAAAGGCATCATAGTTCGGAGGCACCATCTTCATAGCCCGAGAATATCATTTCATGGCCTGCAAATCCCCTAACACACAATTCATGGCTCGGGACATCATGGTCTAAGGACATCATCCTTGCCATCCAAAGACGATCTCCATAGTCCAGAGGGAATTTGCATCATGCTTAAATTTATGCAATAATCTATATGTATTTGTATGCATCGTATTTTGAGTTTGTAGGTGATCCAAGAAATAACCGTTCTCTTAACTAGAGCGATCCTCGCTCCGATTTCCATTCAACGTTCATGTCCAGCAATTATTTTGAACGTAACCAACCACCGTTTGTTACCCATTTCTATCTGATAACCATTCAAATATCCATAACCATTCCCAGATACATCCGTTTACAATCCCTATATCGTCCTATCCAGAATATCTTGTATGTTCATACAATAACTCCATCGGTTTATTCCACCGTTGGATCCAGGACTACACATAACCTGATTCCTATAAAACCAGGGATATGTAGGTAGCTCAGAAATCAGGGTTCAGCCTATATTTTTCAAAATCACCCCCATTCGGTCAAAATCGATCATTATTTCTTTATTCGACAACTCTTTCATCCTTCCCGGGTAAAGACGGGCAGCTGTTGATACCCAATTTTTCCCTCATATGTTCAAATATATATATATATATATATATATATACTCTTTCAAAATAGTACGTATGCATCATCATTTAGTTTATAAGCATATACAAGCATTTTTCATAATTGTTTTTTCCTTTCATAATTTTTAAAGGCTTTAAATCAATTTATTTCTATATTTTTTATTATTTAAATATCTAATAATTACCCTCCAAATTATTTTTATGATAATTTAATCATCTAAACTTATCATTTATACCAATATGAGGTTTTAAATATTTTTAGGGCATTTCTTATAATTACATTTGCATTTTTCAGGGCTAAATTGCATATTTTACAATAATAGCCCATATGCATGTATAATTACATTATTTATGCAGAAAATAAATTTTTATATTTTTATAATGTTAAATAATTTTTTTAATCATTTTCATGCACAAATGATATTTTTGTTATTTATTATTATGTTTTTATAAATTATTTATTTGTTAAAATTGGGTATCTAAAATCTAGCCCTAAATTCCTTCCAATTTCGGACCTAACTACCCAAACATAGCCCAATTACCCCTGGCCCAAGACCAATTAACCTAGCCTCATACCTGGTCGCGACCCGTTCAACCACCCGACCCAGAACTCTTTTAAATCGTGGTCGTTGATCTCTGAGATCAACGTCTCACATTATACCCTCCCTTTTAATTAACCTAATAGTCCCCTAACCCTAACCACTCTTCACCACCTGCCGCCTTTGAATGCTCTCAAACCTCCCCCTCATCTTTGCCCAAACCCTAGTCGTCCCCCCCTAAATTTCTCTCATAATCCCACCGGACATGGGATTATACGGTTACTTCTTGCCATATTCGACTCCCCCTTGGTACTGGACCTTTTTTCTATACTGCTTGCCTAAACATGGCAAGCGGATCTCATCAACTTCGAACCAAAGCTGGTTCAGTTCCTTGACCTTTTCCGTCTATGTTCATTCTTGTTCTTTTATGGTATGAATCTCTGTGTATTTCTGTGACTCCTACTCACCCTAAAATTAGGGTTTCAGATTCTTTTAAATCGAACCAAATCTGGTTCGATTCTTTAATTTTAAAAGGTATTTCTGTCTGTGTTCATCTTATTCTATGCAGCATGTGATTTTTACCTTTTATTTATTTTAGATTTATGCTGATTTGTGTACTTTACCTAAAATTAGGGTTTTGAAATTTTCTCTTTTCCTTACTGATTTCGATCGCTTTCCTTTCTAGTGTTTGACTGATGATTTTCCTTGTTTGGGTGTTTGATTTCTACTGCTATATAAACCCCTCCCCACTTCACTTTTGAGACGGTCCGAAATCATTAAGAAAAATTACTAAAAAAATAAAAGTTGTGTGCACTTTGCTCTTTAATAATCTTATTCTGCACTTTGGTTCCTGGCCGGCTGAAAGCCAAGGCAAGAACTTTTGAGTTCTTGTTCTTTTGTTAATATTCATAACACTGTGGACTTCCGTTCTTTCTTGTTTTCACTTAACTGGTGAGTTACCAAACCTTTGTCATTTCATTTCTACTTACCTGTCATTAGCATGTGTTTTCACTTCTGAAGATTGTTGTTCAATATGTTTCTGGGTTGTCCTCGTATGCAATTCTGACTGTCTTACTTCAATTCTTGGGCTTTCTAATCTAAAATGCCATTACACTTGTAGTTTGAGATATGTTTAAACCTGCTTTAAGTTGATTAATTTCTTTTTTTAAGTCTGCCTAGCCTATGTGTTACTGATAGCCATCTCTTTACTGTTTAAATTTGCTATTTGAACATGCTCTCATACCCATTTTCTATGGATTAGTTGACTAAGTATGAGTATATAAGTATATAGCACAAGTCTGTTTCTGAATTTGCTGTGATGACATGCAGCCTGTTTTGATCCTGTTTTCACCATGTCTTGACTTCCCCAGTAATCGCCCTTATCCTGTTAAGTTCTGATTGATATGATTCCTTCTTGTGATACTAGCATTCTACATTTAGCATAATCNTTTTACCATAAGTCTGTGCACATCAATCCTGCAAACCTGTCTTGGTAACATATGTATTATGTGTTGAATTTGTTCTTTTGAAACTTTGCTAAAGTCTGTTCTTAAAACCCAAGCATGTTCTATTACTTTTTTATGTGCTCAACTTGAATCTGTTTGTATCCCTCGGTGTTGTCCCCTAACCTCAGTCTATTCCTTTACTACTTGGTCTCTTTGAGTTCTTATTCTTAGTCGGTTGAAAGCCAAGGCTACTTAGGTTCTGTCCTTTGACCTCCCTAGTGTGAGCACTGCTCAGGGTCCAATTGAGACCCTTGTGAACTCTGGCATACTAGGATTTGGTCCCTAATCCCTCCTCTGAACTATTCTTGTTAACCACCCTAGTATGAGCATTGCCCTGGGTTCTTGAAGCCCTTGGGAACTCAGACACACTACGGCCTTGGTTCTATATGCTCAACTCTATCTTGTGCTCACTGGGTGAATCATTCAATTCTTGGTTGTTGTATGTCTATGAGTGTGTAACTTGGAGTCTGTTGTAAAGGTCAGGCCTGTGCAGGTGTATTTCGGGCCTGATGTAGGCTCCCTATAGTTATTCTCCTATGTAATTCATGCTATTCATTCTGAGTTTGTAATAATTATTATAATAATATTTTGGGGTATTAGTAAAATTGGGAAAGGGGATTCATCTTACACTTGCATTGAGAGGGGTAGAAATGTTGCCTATAGGTTCATCACTTAGCTCAAATATGTTATTATGTTCAAACATGTTCCATTGTCATGTGTTAGAGATCATGCCTATAGATATTCTATTTTGCTCAAAATGTGTTACTTTTCAGTTATTATAGAAATTCTGCCTATAAGTATCCTATCTTGCTCAAATGTGTGTTAGAAATCTTGCCTATAGTTTCTCTATTTGGTCCAAATGTGTTCTACTTTTACCTGTTAGAAACTATGACTATAGGGTATTGAAAGATTAATATCTCAATGTGCGCATATGATTCTGTTTACATACGGCTTAATCTACAAATTAGATGTCATGCCTATAGGATCTAAAAAAATAGCTTTAATTATAGAAATCATGCCTATAGGGTCTAAATCAGTCTTGATTATTGTCCTGCTCGTTTCTTTTAACCATTATTAGAAATCATGCCTATAGGACTCGATTAAGAAATTTTGAACGTATTCTTGTGATTACCATTGTTAGTTATTGCGCGAATCACCTAGAAATCATGCCTATAGGTTTAATCTCTTATGTTTATAATTAGTAGGCAACTATATAGGCTTTAGAAATTGTATTAAAAGAAAGGCTTTTACACATGAAGTTGCCCGCTTATAAAATCCAGAATCACATAGAGATCCTGCCTATAGGGTTTTGCGACCTTAACTTATTAAAATCTGAAACTGTCAATGTTAGTTAGTTCGCGTACATTTGTTGCGTAAGTGCGGAGGCCAACTTGAGCCCTTGTTTGCCTATACATGAAAGTCCTAAATGTTTTGCTTGTCGCCTAGTATTTTCACTTTTGAGCAACCTAATTTAAAGTTTAGAACCACCCTGAAATAGAGGTCCAAATGCCTCCTGGACCATAGGCATGGGACGAGTAGTGCACGCGTAGAGTACGACTAGAATTGACTAGTACGTTTTAGGTAAACAACTTAAAGATAGTAATCGGATAGCAGGAGATGATAGTCTGTGCCCGCTGAATAATATGAGTAACACCCCATCTTGAGGAAGTTACGAAGTATTATTTATGTTGCACAAGGTGATCCTTTAGGCTAAAAAACCTTAGGACCCCCACCTTTGTTTTAAAGTCAATCATTCTATTTTATTTGCCCAATTTTGTCTCTTCTCCTTGCTTAGACTAATTCATATAATTCGAGTTCGGTCGGGACCCACCGTTGTGGACCTCGAGGAGTGCCTAACACCTTCTCTTCAAGGTAATTTGAGCCCTTACCCGATCTTTGGTGACGCAACTGGTTAAACCAGAATTATCTGCAAATAGGTGCCCTAACGCACCTTAAATCTGTTAGGTGGCGACTCTCTCTTTTAACACCCCTTCCTTTAAAAGAAGTTGTCACGTATCGAAGCCCGATTTCGCGAGAAAGAAAGGGGCGCGACATCGGCTTCAACAATGATCCGAAGAGAGAGAATCTCAACTTCGTTCCAATTTTCTATTTATTTTCTTATAAGCCTTGTTTTCAAAACATTCTGCTTCTTGATTCATTAATTCGAGGTCTCACTGCGTTTTAGGATCTGGGCATGAAGTCCGCAAGCATATCATGTTATTAAAATTTGCATTAACAGAACTGAAAAGAGAATAAGAAAAAGCGACAAAATTAAGAAAAGAGACATTTTTGGACAATGAAATATTAATTTCATTTGAATTTTTTTTGTTTTTTGAATTTTAAAGATAGAAGGGTTTACATCGAAAAGTAAGACAATAAAGTAAAACATCCGGATCATACCCTGAGATAATCCGGACGCAGAAAGGATAGCAAGACTGGCTACCGAAACTCCCGTCTTATGGGGAACTTTCAGGCTTGGCGGCCATTTTTTGGCTTTTCTTCTATCTCGGCAATGACTGCAATGACCTTCAATGCCGGATCAAATTCCGCATCTCTCTAATTTCTGTTCATCAAACCTTCTGAACCACTTTGAACGGCATGTGATGTGGCCTTAAAGGCAGCATGACTCAAGATTCAGTCCGTTTTTAAACTATTTTCAACCATCTCCCCAATTTTGATAGCCTCGGTGAACGGTCTACCCATAGCGGACATCATGTTCTCGAAGTAGTCCGCCTCTTGGGCATGTAGGAAAACTGTAGCCATTTACACTTTATCCATTTGAGGCTTTACCCTGGCGGCTTGCTCGCGCCATTTGACAGCATATTCACAAAAAAATTTCGCGGGTTCTGGACACAGAGTTCTCTTTTTGGATTTTTCACTCTTGCTTTCTTTTTTTTTCTTTGTTGTTTTTTTGTTTTCTTTGTTATTTTTTTTTTCACTCTTTTCTTTTCTTTTTTCTCACTCAGTTTATTTAATGGCTATGATCGAATCCAACGGGAATCGCCTACGTATCATGACATCGCATGAATCAGATCTTGCGTAGTTCGAGAAAATCGGGAATAGACTGACCCATATTTTTAATAAAGACTTTTAAATAATATATTTATTTTTTTTTGAGTTTTTTCTTTTTAATTTTGAATTTTTTTAAAAGAAGGAATTCTAAATAAGGAAGAAAATATTTTGGATTTTGATTTGAATTTTTTTTCTTTTTTTTATCGAATGAAAGACTTCGGAAAAGAAGGAAAATATATTTGGATTTAGTTTTTTTGTTTTTTGATTTTCTAAGGAAAGAATTCTAAAGATGGAATTAAGGAAAGGAAAAAATATTTTTGAATTTTTGTTTTAAAAAAATTGGGGTCGGAACCGATGAGGTTTGCCTACGTATCTCACATCTGGTGAGAATTAGACCCCCGCGTAGTTCGGTCAGAAAAGCATGACCTTTTTTTGAAAATATTTGGCGTATTTTGAAGAAAAAAATTCAAAATGTCGGGAGAGTTTTGGGATTTTCAAATACCTGGATTTTCAGAAATCAGGTAAATTTCTCTCTCTTGCCTCACTCTTGGTTTTTCTTGATTTTCTTTCCCTATTCTAGAAGTCGGTCAAAATGCAAGCCGAAACAAATAAATGCACAAGTAGCACATAACAATGCATCAGGATGGTCTTTTGATTTGGGTACACCTGTCCTAGACGGACCCAACCCCTGTTTTGAGTCCCCAAAGTCAAAGAATTGGAATGAAATAGATTCATTCAGTAACTTTCACAACAATCGGAATTTGACCTCCTGTGCCTGTGAATTAAAGAAAGGAAGAGGTCAATTAAAAAAAAAGATGTTAATTAATCAAAGGTCCAACTGATCACCACACATGTATTGTAAATATGCAGTTAGGAATAATCCAGCCAAAGTAATAGGAATTAGACCTAACACGATTCTAAATATGCAAACAAACGTACCTACTAGGGATCCGACATGAGGCTATGTCATTCTAAGTTTAAATCATGGGTATATTGTTCTAAACCTGGTTTACCCGAGCGGACAACTCGAGCGGGGGGCAGCGTACCGGGAATGTTTATGAACTAACCACGAAGTGTAAAGTGTTAAGAAGTGTAAGGTGTTCGTTGGTCGCCAAATTAAAAATATTGTAAAAATAGTAGCATAATATAAGAGTAACAATATTTATTAAATGTGGCAATTTTTAGCACCTCTCTAAAAAGAAACAATAAGCAATGAAAAATCGAAAAAAGTATTTTATATATACAAACACTAAATAGACCAGGCAAACTGAAGGTTGGGCATCGCAAGGAAGATTCTCTGCTATATATTATTCAGAAATAATTAATTTTTCTGTTGCAAATGATTGGTATGGGTCACTAAATGTTAGATAAAATAACCTTCTAAGGAAAAGGCAGACTATTTCAATATTGGTATTAACAGTTAGAGAGGGAAAAAGAGCACCTAAAGGATCAATGTGAAAAGCGTAGCTCTCACACCAAGTAAACCCAATTGTCTAACGCAGTTGTTGAAGTTGAGAAAATACGGTAGGCATCTACCATTGTTGTTTTATCTATTATAATATATCTACACTTTGAAACCTTACCACCCAAATGAAACAAAGCTTTAAAGCAAAGATTACATGATTATTTCCACATCCACCAAAGAGTTAGTTCATTAAAGAAGTCATTGAGCTCTATCATTTTCATAAGAAATAGCAAATGATGCAGAGAGGTTATTACTTTTTGAGCAAAAGGATAGAAAGAAACCATCAATTCAGTGACGGATATTGATAATTATGTGCACCAATTGTCTCCGATTCAAATTATATTCATGCAATTGAAAAATTCTACAACATTCATATCTATATTGAATTCGAATTTNGAATTAGAATAAAATAGATTCATTCAGTAACTTTCACAACAATCGGAATTTGACCTCCTGTGCCTGTGAATTAAAGAAAGGAAGAGGTCAATTAAAAAAAAAGATGTTAATTAATCAAAGGTCCAACTGATCACCACACATGTATTGTAAATATGCAGTTAGGAATAATCCAGCCAAAGTAATAGGAATTAGACCTAACACGATTCTAAATATGCAAACAAACGTACCTACTAGGGATCCGACATGAGGCTATGTCATTCTAAGTTTAAATCATGGGTATATTGTTCTAAACCTGGTTTACCCGAGCGGACAACTCGAGCGGGGGGCAGCGTACCGGGAATGTTTATGAACTAACCACGAAGTGTAAAGTGTTAAGAAGTGTAAGGTGTTCGTTGGTCGCCAAATTAAAAATATTGTAAAAATAGTAGCATAATATAAGAGTAACAATATTTATTAAATGTGGCAATTTTTAGCACCTCTCTAAAAAGAAACAATAAGCAATGAAAAATCGAAAAAAGTATTTTATATATACAAACACTAAATAGACCAGGCAAACTGAAGGTTGGGCATCGCAAGGAAGATTCTCTGCTATATATTATTCAGAAATAATTAATTTTTCTGTTGCAAATGATTGGTATGGGTCACTAAATGTTAGATAAAATAACCTTCTAAGGAAAAGGCAGACTATTTCAATATTGGTATTAACAGTTAGAGAGGGAAAAAGAGCACCTAAAGGATCAATGTGAAAAGCGTAGCTCTCACACCAAGTAAACCCAATTGTCTAACGCAGTTGTTGAAGTTGAGAAAATACGGTAGGCATCTACCATTGTTGTTTTATCTATTATAATATATCTACACTTTGAAACCTTACCACCCAAATGAAACAAAGCTTTAAAGCAAAGATTACATGATTATTTCCACATCCACCAAAGAGTTAGTTCATTAAAGAAGTCATTGAGCTCTATCATTTTCATAAGAAATAGCAAATGATGCAGAGAGGTTATTACTTTTTGAGCAAAAGGATAGAAAGAAACCATCAATTCAGTGACGGATATTGATAATTATGTGCACCAATTGTCTCCGATTCAAATTATATTCATGCAATTGAAAAATTCTACAACATTCATATCTATATTGAATTCGAATTTGTTGTCATGAAAAAATAATGTATATAATAAGATCATGTACTCATTTAAAATTTGAATCCGTCATCTTATACAATCACCCATTGTTAGTCAAAATCACTCTCAAATGATCATACCTTGTTTCTTGGTTAGTAGTTGGAGTTGTTGAAAATCCTTATCCATCATTAACAACAAAAATAAAATCGACAAATTGTAGAACTAAGCGATTAGCCTAATTGTATTACTAAGTGATTGGCCTTAGACAGAGAAATAAACCTATCGTAACAAAAACCAAAAGAAAAAAAGAGTTAAAAGCATCATCCAATTCCCTGGGTGATCCAACGAAAGCAGCAAATTAAAACCAAAGGCATATTTGCTGACTCTCTTCAATAGTTGCACATCACATATTTGTGACCTGTCCTATAAAAAAAATATAGTAAAACATTATTCTGTGTTCCCTAAGTGGGGTTGGACCATATTTATCAATGTCGCAATTCAAGGACAAGACAAAAGTAGTACTACAGAGGAGAATGAAATTAACTTTCATAAGATAGTAAGCTTTAGAAATTTAAAACAAATCATCTGTTTTTGTTAAAAAAGAAATATTTGATTTTTTGATAAATTCTGCATCCGTCTCTAATTCAAAGTAGAACATATATTATTACCCTTTAAATTCTTTAAAAAAAATATAAGACATACATAAAAATATATTTTTAAAGAATTTAAAGGGTAATAATATTTACCTTAGAAGATTAGGTGGCCAGCGCTGCTGTTCATAGATCCTGCCTTGCTTCCAATTGTGTTGATAAGCATAATTATATTCCCTTTATTTGATTTACTATGTGAAGTAAACAGTTAAAACAGAAATTATGGGCAAAACAATTGACAAACAAAATTAAAGGAGAAGGTTAAAATGCCAGTTAGTAAATAAGTGATCATACACAAATTAAATAACATTTCAATATAAATTCTAGTTTCTTATCACAGACCATATACAACACATTTTTGTAACTATAAACCATGAGTCAAAAATCACAAATTAAACAATATAGCCGTCACAAAGAGAAGGAAGAATGATTAATAGATACTCCATTTGGACTTGCATTTTTTTTTTTAATTAAATAACTTGGGTTAGCTCTGTAGTTAATTCATTTCAGTTATCTTTCGTCAAAATATGTTGCACCAACGAACTCCTTTAAAATGGTACAAATAGCATAACATTCAACCAACCTTAAATTAACAAACAAAAAATTCTCACAAGAAAGAAGGATTCCAATTTTCCACATCTAACAAATTTGGTGGGCTCCACATAAAATTTTTCCAATCTTACCAAATTTGCCACTCCCTCTATTTTCAGTGTTAAGCAGTTTTTCAATGATTACGATATTAAAATAGTTTTAACTATGAAAGATTATGGTTTATAAGTACTTATATTTTATTATAAAAATGTAATTTTGAAATGTCCAAGTTTATAGAAAATATTAAATATGTTAACTCTCGTCGTCATTTTTTTGAACAAAATAATTACAGGAGTATGTAATATGGTAAAGAAAATCGAGAATAAAATAGAAAAATTTGGAAATTGTACCTCCTATGTCAAAGGTATACACCCTATTTATTATAAACCAAAATTATTTTAAAATATTATTTTCTATAGCTACCTTTTATATTTTATAGCAAAATAAGTATTTATGATATATACTACCATTGAGGCATGGAATACGCTATTTATGTTTTTTCTCTTGCTTTCTTTCAATTAACACGATTCTCTCTCGGAATTTTTCTTTTTATCTCTCTCTCTCTTCGAGCAAAATAGGCCGAATCATAGATACACGAAAGAGAAACAAATCATGAAAGAAAACCTTAAAATCTCAAAATCAGAAACATGAAAGTAAATCTATAATCAAAAAAGGAAGCAGAGATACCTTGGGCGACGGAGAGATTGAAAAGAAAGAGGGATTCTTAGCGCGGTAAGTAAGAGAGAAAAGAGGAAGAAGCGGTCGAATTGGAAGCGTTGTAAATTATAATGGAAGAGGTAGTGAAGCGATACAAGGAGTCTTGGCCGGAAAAAGCCATCTCTGACGAACTTTCTTCTCTTTTTTGCTATTTAGTCACATACAATGATACAAATACATTGTATTATGTACAAATTCACTCAAACATATTGTATTTTTGTATAAATATATTTTTTTTGCATGTGTTTATATATTTCGAAGATCTGTATTTTTTTAATACAGCTGAATACACCTGTATTCATGCATACTGTATTATATTTAATTTTTAAATACAGTGAAATACAGTAAAATATACTGAATACAAATAGAAATACAGTGAATACAACCAATAAAATATACTGAATATAGTAGTAATAACATATATTAGGAATAACTAAAATACTGTTAATACAAATACATTTGAATATATTAAATATAAAATAGTGAATACAGTAAATACAAACATTGAATCTAATGTATGCAACAGTAAAAACAATTATTGAAACACACTAAATACAAAAGTTATATACAAGTGAAAAATCATTCTAATTAATTGTGTTGATAATGAGGCATGTTAGAATTGATTTTGTTGAGTTATATTAGGAGTGTATCATGCTAATTGATATTATTTTCATTATTAGACAGCTAGACATACCTATTTTTAAGGTGATTGATGTTACTGTATTCATGAATACATGACGCGAATACATGTGAATACATACGTGTACAGCTGGACTGCCCTGTATTCATGAATACAGCAGCGCGAATATATGTGAATACATGCTCGTACAGCTGGACTGCCTTGATTTTAGACATTTTTTGCTGCTGTATTCATGAATACATAACGCAAATATATGTGAATACAACTGGACTACCCTGATTTTTAGGCGTTTTTTGCTGTTGTATTCATGAATACAACAGCGCGAATACATTACCGTAGCAATCGAATAATAGTTATATAAAGTAATTATGTACATGGAAGCTATAGAAAGTTAATAGTCACTAAACAATAGTGATTTCTGAAAATATTTCAAAAAGTTTCTAGTTTATAGGATTAATTCACGCATTGGGACATGTCCGTTTTAATGGAAGACGCGACAATCCTTATGAAGCCAAATGTTCACGCCTGGTCTACATCTACGGGCCCACCGCGGAAACAACTTGTGCTAATTCTCCTCCCTAACGTTTGTGATCCAAATAATTAGAAATTACTAGTTTTGATAACTTATTTAGATCCTTCTCCTCCACGATCTACTAATCTTTGATATTTTCTTGCCTTTTCACTATTAGAGTAGTTAAATGGGGAAAACAATTCCCTTTACACATATGACATATCATTTGGGAAGGGAAAGAGGCGCTTGGTCAGGAATTTGAGTTGAAAGACGGTAAAATTACTTCCGTATTATTTATATGACAAGAGTGGGTTGCTTTACTGGTGAGCATCCTCCACTTTCAAACAAGATATTGTGAGTTGGAGTCACCCCAAGAGCAAGGTGGGGAGTTCTTAGAGGAAGGGAGCCGAGTCTCTATCGGAAACAGCCTTTCTACCCCAGGGTAGGGGTAAGGTCTGCGTACACACTACCCTCCTCAGACCCCATTAGTAGGATTATACTGGGTTGTTGTTGTTGTTGTTGTTGAATTTGAGTTGCGGGTCAACCACTGATACTTGGAGTCAAAGGACTATTCCAATATTATGTAAACACAAAATATTTCGTCTATTGAATTATCCTTTTCTATATAACATATCATTTGGCCGGAAATAAAATTAAAAAGAAAAAATGGGAGAGACCTTGAAGGGCACTCAATTATGTTGGAATCATACTTAGAAAAAAAAGTAGTTGGGTGCACTAAGTTCTCGCTGAGTGCGGGGTGCAGAGAAGGATCGGATTAGAAGAGTCTATTGTATGCAGTTTTACTTTGTATTTTTACAACACATTATTTTCACGATTTGAACTCTTGACCTCCTAGTCGCATACTAGCAAAAGAAAAAAATGTATTATAGGCTATGTGAAATTAGACGCGGGATCCAATACAACAAGGGAGGGCCACAATGACCGGCACGACCAGCTCAGCCGCGTCTTTGTACAGCATACTGCGTACATACCAACTCTATTTTGTTTGTTCCATTCCCTTCCAAAAATTCCCAAGTTACTATATATTTAGAAACTACTGCACAAAGTATGAAATTACAACTAAATAATATTTTAAAAATCATAATTAATGACAAAAAATTGTTGACTCACCAAATAATAATATTATTCGGACAGATGAACTATAACTTATATTCCACTTTATGGTTAAAATACTTATAAAAAGATGTCATTTTAAGACATGATTGAGAGGTTAAAGTATAAAAATAATAGTAATAGCATAGCTGTGAAACTCAACTACAATATGTAATTCAATTTATCACAATCACATTATTAGTAAATTTACTCAACAACTTGTATAAGGCGAAATATGATATGACACGTGGTCATCTAAAGGAAAGACACGTGGAATCCAAGACGGGGATGGCCGAAGACCGAACGCAGACATTCCGCTTATCATCGGAAGGGATAACGTTCATAAAAGCGTATTAAATACTCTGCGTCCGGTAGCATTTAATAAGGAATATTCTGCAGCTCGACGGCACGTTACAGAGAATATGATATTTGTGTTCACCGTTACATCTTCATCAATGACCCTCATAATTGACATTAAAGGAGGGCGCGATCCTAGGACCTCCTTCCTTAGACACAACTATAAAAGTGAGCCTAGTTATCATTGTAAAAGATACGAATTTTTTGGTTGAACTTACACTACATTCTATACAAAGCTTAATACAATCTTTCTTTCCTGCTTTTTGATCTCATCATTGTTGTGCCCGGAAATCTTATTCCCGAAACTGTCATCTCTGCTGTTTCATCTACATTTTAAGGCTAGGTATTGTACATTTCTTTAATTATTGCATTATTTCAGGATCAAATTAGTATATTTGTCTAGAAAGCACGTATAAATTCAATTGTACCGTTTTACGAGTAAACAGTTTGGCTTCCACCGTGGGACCTAGACAGCCGTGCAATTAAATTTATCCTTGCTTTTTTTACTAACGTGATTTGATTATTTTGTATTAGAAAAAACACAAAAAATGGAAGATAACATTGTTAACAACACGCACAACCCTGAAATTCGAGGGGATCAACCTCATTTCAAGGATTCAATCAATGACACCCGCAATGAGGGAAATGACGCCACGCTGGTGTATGACATGCAGTACCCTCGACAGGTTCGGGAGACAACTCCCGATGATGCTGATGAGGAGCATGTCGTGGATGCGGTGAGGGTCCTACAAGAGCAACAAACGATCATTCTAGACCATCTCACGCGGCAGGATAAGGTTATGACGAAGCTGAAGCAGACGCTATCGGGGGCTTCGAATAATGCAAACAGACGAGATCTAATTCCTCCCGGTGTTCCCGTAAACCAAACAACGCAGAGAGTCAACAACAACACTCCCAGGGGTGAAGTAGGCTCTGACGGGGCTGGGGGGAGCGAAAATCCCGAAGCGGTTCAAAATGCCTGAAGTGCCAAAGTATGATGGGACTTCAGACCCACATGAGCATATTACGACTTACACAATAGCGGTAAAAGGAAATGATTTAGCTCCTCACGAAATTGAATCTGTGTTGCTAAAGAAATTTAGAGAAGCTCTCACGAAGGGAGTTCTAACGTGGTATTCATTATTACCCGAGCATTCCATAGATTCCTTTGAGATACTCGCGGATTCTTTCATCAAGGCTCATGCCGAGGCCAGAAAACTACAAGCCCGGAAGGCTGACATATTCAGGATCGCACAGGGAGAATCCAAATTATTACGAGAATTCGTTACCGATTCCAGAAAGAAAGAATATTGCTCCGGCTGTCCCGGATGAATGGGCAGCTGAAACATTCACCAAAGGATGAATCCAAGAAGCTCAGACGCTTCCCGGAGGCTGAAGGAGAGCCTACTTGAGTTTCAAGCAACAACTTGGATAGATGTCCGCAACCGATACGAGTCAAAGATAAGGATCGAAGATGACGAGGTCATTTCTACATCATCGGCCAAAGGACAGGAGAAGAGTAGAGAAAAATCAAAGGATGACTACGTCGCGGACAGACAGACTTTGAGGGGCCGAGTTTTGCCTTACGAGCGGATCGAAGGCCGTGGCAGAAACTTCCGGGCAGCAAACAAGTTCACCGTTGACAGAGGGACAGATAGTGTTTGAAACAATAGATCACTTCAGGATAAAGAGACGTCGGGGGCTCGATATCCTTCTTACCCCAAGTTATCAGAATATAACTTCAACGTCATTATAATGGAGTTGGTGGTCAGCCATGAGAAATATTAAAGAGGCACGATTCCGAGACCTATGAGATCCAATTCCAGCCAGAGGGATCCCAACTTATGGTGTGAATACCATGGGAAGAACGGCCACCGAACAAGGGACTGCCGATACCTCCGGGAAGAGGTGGAAACACTATTAAAGAATGGTCACCTCAGAGAATTCTTGAGTGACCGAGCTAAGAATAATTATGGTCGTAACAGAGACAACGCGGAACCTTCGAAAGTAGGACAAGAACCCCCACACCAAACGATCAATATGATCTTCGGAGGGAATGAGATTAATGGGGTCACCTTTTCGGCAGCGAAGAAGACGAAAGTATCAATAACTCATAGTAAAAGACTCCGGGAAGACGATATTACTTTCACGGGGGAGGACACAGACGGATTATTGTTACCACACAATGATGCACTAGTAATTTCTTTAAATGTGTTAGATTTTAAGATTAAATATATTTTAGTAGATCCAGGAAGTTTGGATAATATCATACAATGGAGAGTATTGGAGCAAGCTAAACTCACCGGAAGCATTATTCCGGCAACAAAGCTCCTTGCTGGATTCAACCTTGCGAGCGTGACGACCCGGGGAGAGATTTTGCTGCTCAGGAATGCTGAAGGAGTAATAAAAACAACTCTCTTCGAAGTAGTGGATGGTGACACGGGATACAATATCATCCTGGGAAGGCCATGGTTACACGAGATGAAAGATGTACCCTTAACATATCAGCAATTGCTGAAGTTTCCAACGCCCAAAGGAATCACGCAGATAAGAGGTGATCAACTGACAGCAAGAGAGATGGATGCAATTTTAGTTTTTAGTAGCAAAGGGAAGGAGCACAAGACATAGCAAATACCTGAACCGGCACCTACTCTAGAGCTAGAAGAAGTTAGTCCGGGAGTAGAGTCGTCAAACGAACAAGTTTCCACTCGGGGACGGTTAGATAATCTTCGGCTCGATAATAAATTCCCACTGGAAGTTAAGTTTGCTACCGAACAAAGGCTACCCGACTGTTCATGAGCACAAACCACTAGAAGATTGTTAGATAGTCTTTTGCTCGATAGCATGGATTTCTAAGGGGAAGTAAGGTATGTTGCCGAGTTAAGAATTATCTACCAATTCATTGGTGGAATCTTTGAAGCCACAAGACTTCTAGTGTTCTTATTCGCATTCTTTGCATTCGAACACTAGGGGGAATGATATGAGGATACGGCAACATTGACTGCCACGTCAATCGGGAAACAAAAGTCCGGAAACATAATGCATCATCCGGACCGGGGCCTGCACAACCAGCCCTGTAGAAACAAATGCACAAGATAGCCACAAGTAATTGTAATTTCTTTTCAGCATAGCAAATGCTTATGTATTTTTTGAAAATAGAAGGAATAAAATGAAATCCTTTTGTTTTTATCTTGTTTCTTATCTGAACGATGAATTAACTTTGTCATTTGAAAGTTAAACAAGTATTTCAAATGTTAGTGCCGTAATGAACATGAGACGTCCTTTTCAAGAGCACTGTAAAGATAAGAGGGCACTCTTTTATAAAAACCCTCACGTTAAAGTGTTGGTTCCGGAAGAATCTATGTCTGGAATAAAAAATGTCATCAGAGAAAAATACACCCGAAGCCGCATATGAAAAGGAAAGTAAACTTGTGCAAATATTTATCAAAGCCCTCACGGAAAAGGGCTGATGCCCGGAGCCAAAACTGCTTTCGGGGAGAATACACCCAAAAGTTTCACATAGTAAGACGCAAAAAAGTCTGCGCAAAATTCTTAAAGAAAATTCAAAGATTAAAGGCTTGCATATTCTAACGGTGAGAAGGCTTAGACAATACTTCAGCAAAAGATGTTCTTATTTACAAAAACATGACAAAATGACATAGATACAAGAACTGGAAAAGAAAAGAAAAGCTAAACTACAATGTCTCCGGAACCAGGAGGAAAAGAAGTATCCGCGCCCCCGAAAGAAGTAGACGGACCCACCAATGGCTCAACATTTTCATCAGTTTGGCCTTCAGCATCATCATCTTTCGATTCTTCTTCAGTTCACAAAAACTCGGAACCAGAACCAGAAGGGCCAGGTACATCAGATCTCGATGGGAGTCCACTTTTAGCAGCTAACTTAAGCTCGCGTGCCTTAGCAATTTCTGCATCAAAATCAATGACACCAACTTTGGCCTCTTCCAAAGTTTTTCTCCTCATGCTGTATATGGCGTAAGTTTTTTCAACAACGAATGAAGCCTCTCGGCACTTGAGTTCTTCTTTGAGTTGGGTTGCCTCGGCAGAAAGGTTTTTCCGGGCGGACCTAGTAGATTTGAGGCTGATATCAAGGTTGCAGACAGTTAAACTAAAGAGCCTATTATGCTCGATAGTTTTCTTGTACTTCTCTTCTAGCTGGGCGTGTTTCTCCCCCACAACAGCAAGCTCTTCAATTTTGGAGTTCAAGACTGCCTCTAAGTTAATCACTCTTTCAGCGGAGGTAACCTCACAATCGGTTGCAGCAAGAACGACATTATGGGCTTCAACCCATTTGGCCCTGGCTTCGTCAAATCTAACCCTTAACGGACTAATTTCTTGGCTAAGGGTTACCACTTCTTGCTCACTTTGCCGCAACCGAGCTTCCAATACAATAGCCTCAGAAGTTTTGGCTTCCAGTTCCGAAAGGCAAGCGACATGTTACTCCTGCTCTGCCAAAAGTTGATCCCGTGCGGAGGTAATCTCTTCCTTTTCATGAATCAACCTCTGAAAGCCCTCGGAAGCAAGAAAGTTGGCCTACAAAGTAAGAAGGGTAAATTCAGGATATGCTTACACCCAAAAATAGAAGAAGTAATAAAGGAAGAAAGGAACGTACCACTACGGCATTGTGCATGGCGTTGTTCAACAAACACTCTCCCGAGAGTGCTTGAATCTTTTCCCAGTCTTTCTCTGAAGCCAAAGGCTTCAGATAATTAGCAAGCTCCACCGGCCGGGATAGCAAGTTGCATCCGGTAGAGACCGAAAGAGTAACATTCCTCCTCCTTTGTGGATCTTCAGAAGGGGCAGCATAATTTTGCCCCAAATTCCCATGAACTGGGGACTATGGAAAGGAACACCCTCTTCATGGTCAGGTGCGACCGGTGGAGGTGATGTAGCAGTTGCTGGTATTGGTGAAGATGGAGATGAAACTGATGGAGTTGAAGAGTGAGAAACAACTGCATCAAATGCGATGTTGGTTGTTGGATGCTCGCCAACCAAATACGGCAAGGACCCGGTACTCAGCCCCGCAGTATCGGGCACAACAATTGGGGCCCGAAAAAAGGAGTCGACATTATATACCAAATCAAACTCTCCCCAAAGTGCCGAGGCATCATCCTCGGTTAGTGTAACTCTCTCAACTGGTCGAGCATCCTGCTGAGATGATGAGGATCGTTGTATTCTATGTAAAAAAGCTCCCTCATCATCGTCAATCGTTACGGTGTCTATGACTGGCCCAAAAGGAGGGCCAATCACCATCGCTACCGGAGATGACTCGGGGGCATCGATCCTTGCTCTCTTATTCTTTATCCCTGCTGCAGAGGAGCATCTTCTCTTTGGTTGTTTGTCTTCCAGTCGGAGACTCCGTAAAGAAAAATTTGTTCTCGAAGTAGGCCCGGAGCCACCTGTTCGAGTAAGCGCCTCCTGAAGCAGCCTCGCTGCATCAACAGGATCAGCCAAGACATCCTTCTCGGGAATGGCACCAGAGCCCGCGGGTAGACTTAATTTCATAGACAGGTTAAAAGAGATCAATCAAGTTCTTTACATGAAAAATTAAAACAAGGTGAGTTTGAGTTACCATGATTCTTGGCCTTCCACCCATATTTAGGGGCCAGTTCTTTCCACAAGCGAGTCTCGGGCGTCGTAATGTCCAAGATATTTTGTACCCACCTGTCCAAACCTTAGATCATCGGTGGGATCCATCGAGTTACTAAAACAAACGAAGGATGGAGGATCAATACGGATATAGAAAAATATTTAGTAAAAAGAAATACTAAACAAAGAGCTTACGAGTGCGGTTCCAAGCGGCCGGAAAGGATGATGTCGTTAGTAGCGATTGCAATGAACCGTTCCATCCACCCATGGTCGTTGTCATCATCCATCCTAGACAGCAAAGCATGGTGGCCATGCTTGCAGAGATTTATCATTCCCCCGCGGAAGATTTTGGGAGAATAGAGAATCATCATATGAGCTAAGGTTAGCTCGTCTCTAGTTTCCCGGCACAAACGCCGAAGGCAAGCAACCGCCCTCCACACAGAAGGACTTACTTGTGCCAAACACACTTGGTAGCGAAGGCAAAACTCCGCAATCACGAAATCAAGCTCCCCGCTTAAAGAAAACGCACCCAAAGTAAAGGGATACGTGTACACGTATGTAAAACCCTCATTGGGAAGGGTGACTCACTCCGACATATCGGGAGCGATAATTTCTAAGTCATGGCAGCGTCAGTCTTCCTTCACAGTAGGAATACTCGAAAGACGTATGGAAGAAGGATACCTGCTAACGGCCCATGTATGAGAATTAGCAGTATGAAATTTCTCTTCAAAGTCTTTTGTGATAATAAGACTTCTAGGGATGATGGAGCCCACTGTTGGAGGAGCAAAGTCCTCAGATTTGTTCTTGCCTTTTGAAGAATCGGTACATTTTGAAGAAGAAGCCATTGAATAAGAAGAAGGAAAAAGTTTTTGTTCGAAGAGAATTAGAGAAAGGATGGAAAACAAAGATGCAAATCAAAAGCTCGAGAAATTATGAAGTGCAAAGGAAAAGAATGATGCGTATAAGTAAAATTTTGGCGGCTAAATTCATGGCCATGATTACCTTGATAATCGGCAAAAGCTGTGCTGAATCGTGGGATGACACGTGTTCGTGGCATTAAATGCGGAGAGATGTGCATCTAATCAATCGTTAGAAGCCTTCAGAGAGAGTTATAGTAATTTCCGCCAAAAGAGTATTTCTACCAACTTTCCGGTAACACAAAGTTATATCACCGGAAAGCAGGGGCTATCTGTATAGGGTGAAATATGATATGACACGTGGTCGTCTAAAGGAAAGACATGTGGAACCCAAGACGGGGATGGTCGAAGACCGAACGCAGACATTCCGCTTGTCACCGGAAGGGATAACGTTCATAAAGGTATATTAAATGCTCTACGTCCGGTAGCATTTAATAAGGAATATTCTGTAACATTAAGAGCGACGGCCCGTTATAGAGAATTTGACATTTATGTTCACCGTTATATCTTCATCAATGCCCCTCATAATTGACATTAAATGAGGGCACGATCCTAGGACCTCCTTCCCTAGACACAACTATAAATAGTGAGCCTAGTTATCATTATAAAAGACACGAATTTTCTGGCTAAACTTATGCTACATTCTATACAAAGCTTAATACAATTTTTCTTTCCTGCTTTTTGATCTCATCATTGCTGTGCCAGGAACCTTGTTCCCGGAACTATTATCTCTGTTGTTTCATCTATATTTTAAGGCTAAGTATTGTACATTTCTTCAATGATTGCATTATTTCAGGATCAAATTAGTTCACTTGTCTAGAAACCAAGTATAAATTCAACTGTACCGTTTTACGGGTAAACACATCTATACATGTAGATTGGAACTAACAAGTAACAACTCGATGATATTTTTTGATGACATTGAGATTGCGATTGTTGAGAGACTAAAGTAGATGCTAATTTTATTGTCGATTTATTACTACTACAGTGGACAGAAATTTTAATCACTCGGTATTTAGCTAAGACACACTCAAGTTGATTTAGAATTGTTTTTTTTAGAAGCATTGGAAAAATAATTTAAATATAGTAATAGTAATTGTAATACACGGGAGTAATAATATTTAGTATAAATATTATCACAAAGGACTGTGATAAGATGAATATGAGATGAATGTGGTCCTGCACTTATAAATAAAGATCAGAGTTTGAGCTTTGAAAATATTGTTTTTTAATTAAGAGTGCTTTTTCTTTTAATGAAGTTTACGGAAACAAAATGAAAAACCAAAAACAAGAAAGTGTAATACACAAACAATGTTCCTAAAGTCCCCTTGTAAAATAGAGTCAACCGAGAACCGACCCTCATTCTTTCAGTCCTCACCTCTTCCTCTCAAACTGTACATTCACATCCCTCATTTCTCTCTCTCTCTCTCTCTCTCTCTCTCTTCTATCAATAGCTACAATTACCAACGCGCACAACGAAGATACAGCTATACACAAAATCCGCAATAGATGCACACTGCACACATGGATTCCATGTGTATGAATTAAATGTGGAAAATGTAGTGTACGTGCAAATTGAGATGCTGAATTAGAGGAATTAGGGTTTCGATTTGGTAAAAAATGCCGTTGAATAGGTATCAGATAAGGAACGAGTACAGCTTGGCTGATCCAGAGCTGTATAAAGCTGCTGATAAAGATGATCCAGAAGCTCTACTTGAAGGCGTTGCTATGGCTGGCCTTGTCGGTGTTTTACGCCAGCTCGGTGACCTCGCCGAGTTAGTCTCTCCATTTTCTTTTTTTGCTTTTTTGACTGTTTGACTTCAGAATTTTTTCGCTTTACAAGCAAACAAGTAAATTCTGTGTGAATTTTTGTGCTTTGAGTCCTTTTTTTTTTTTTTTTTTGTAATTTGAATCAATATAGTGAAACATGAATTTATGAGTTTATTATTGGCTTTAGAATTTTGGCGTTTTACAAGTGAACAAGCAAATGCTGAGTGAAGTTTCGTGTTTCGAGTCCTTTTTTTGTTGTAATTTGAATAGATAAAATGTGACATACTTGTTGAAAATCTTTGTATTGAAATCTGTAGAAACTTGTAATTAGTATACCATTTGGAATAGTGAAAATGGAAATAAGAGCTTGTGAGTTATTGACTTTAGAACTTTGGCGTTTTACAAGTAAATGCTGTGTGAACTTTTATGCATCGAGTTGTCTTTTTTTTCTTCTGTACTTTGAATTGATACATTGAAATATGCTCATTGAAATATGCCAGTATTGAAATCTATAGAAATTTGTAGTTATTAAAAATGGAAATATAAATTTTTGAGTTGATTGTTTGAATTATTATTTGATTTAGAATATTTTTATGGAGTTCCTCTCTTTGTATTATTTGAATCGATAGACTAGAATATGCTTGTCCAAAAAAAAGTGAGAATTGAAACTTCAGACATCTGTAGCTAGTTTACTATTTAAATTGTAATGCCGACTGAATTTGTGAGAAGATGATTTGAATTGTTAATTGATTGCATTTGCTGACGAGATCATTTTGTTTCTGATATGAACCTTATCTTTGCATTTTCTTACTTACTTTTTTTCCAACCCGCTAATCTTAGCCTTTACAAGTAAATGTGGACTAGGTTGTTTTTGTTCTCAGAGTAACTTTTTTGGCTAGATGCGTCATTACCACGACCTGCACGGTTTAACAAAACTTGCTTTGGAAGTTGAAACATGGCAGCAAATATTTGTATTTGTTGGGGATGATTTGATATGAATGCTGTTTTCGAGTACGTAGGAGCTTAGTGCTGACTAATTAACTCCGAGGCAGAAATATTTGGGAGAATCTATTACGATGTGGTGCCAAATATGGGTCTTTCTGCTTGTATACTTTGTCCCTGCAAGTGATTCCAGATCACTCTATTTGACTTTTATTTCGATCGAGTTTTCTATTTTATTATATTTTATTTTACTCTTACAAAAATTTTACAAGAAATGGGAATTTTTTCTTGTTGCTTGAATTTTAACTAATCAATTAAAATGAATTATTACAACTATAAAAGGCATTTTGGTTTTAAAATTCAAATTCGTTGGAACAAAAGAGGCCCGGCTGGGTACTGACCGGGCCGGGCCATGAGAATAAGAGGGTCCTTTCGAACAAAATCAAGACAAAGAAAAGAGGTCTTCTTTATTTTTAATTGATATTCTTGGCTCTTCTGAGCCCTTCCTTTAAATAAAGAAAATTGATGATAAAAGTTGTACATATCTATATAATATAGAAAGAAGAAAAGAGAGAAAGAAAGACTTTTTCTTTTATCTTGTATGCTATCTCATAAGAATACTGCAGTTGAAGTTCGGTTTGATTGTGGTAGCGTCTAAAATGTTGGTATTTCTAGTTAAACTTGTTTATTGTAAATGTTGAAGGTTTGCTGCTGAGATATTCCATGACTTACATGAAGAAGTGATGGCAACTGCTGCAAGGGGCCACAGTTTGACAGTCAGGGTCCAGCAGCTTGAAGCAGAATTTCCTTTGATTGAGAGGGAATTCCTCTCACAGACCAATCACTCTTCCTTCTTCTATAATGCTGGTAAGTGCTAAGAGCAGATCATTTGTCAATATCACCATCAAAATCCTGGAGGAGTTATTGTACTTTGCTTTTTCGTGCACTTTGATGGTTCTTCTGCTTCTTTCTACTTCCGTACTAAAAGATTCTGTCATTTCTAGTCTTGAGGTGCTTGTAATTGTTTTATACATGTTTGTATATGTGCACATGAGCATATATGTAGAGTGTGCAATGAAGGTTTATCTTTCGTTTTCTTGAACATATAATGTCGACTAAAGTCTGAAACAACATGTGTCATAAATAGATATTAGTGTTTTGAGGAATTTAGTAAGTTTTCTATATAACTGATGAGTAGATAAAAGTATTGGTAACACAAACATTACATCAGGTACTGATTGGCATCCTAATCCGCGAATCGGCCAAAATATGGTTACAAGTGGAGATTTGCCTCGATTTGTGATGGACTCGTATGAAGAATGCAGAGGTCCACCCCGCTTATTCCTTCTAGACAAGTATGTTCTGTGATTTATCGTCAACAACTTAACATTACATAGAGGGTTAAACTTCGTTAGAATAGCATTTGACAAACTTATTGGATTGTAAAAGGTTTGATGTTGCTGGAGCTGGAGCATGTCTGAAACGTTATACTGACCCTTCATCTTTTAAAGTGGAGACATCCTCTTATACATTCACAACTTCAGATGTTCAGAGGGAAAAGAAAACTCGCAAGTCAAAGGTAATTAAAAAGAAGAGAAACTATTACTCCTGTTTCTCTGCAACCATTTGGTTTACTTAAATGCTGATTTAGTGGTATTTCTCTGGCTTGGTATCTGAGATGACACTCTTTCTTTTCGGAGGGGGAGGGTGGGGTTTGGGGGGGTTGGATGGTGGGGGTGTTTGACAATTGGAAGGGTTTTAGTGATGGTATGTTAAGTTCTGAATGCTCTTTTCCAGTTACTTGAACATTTATCTCTCTATGTGGCAACATGTGCTTATTTGCTCGAGCCTCCGCTGATCTCCTTCATGATGCTTTCAGAAGCCAGCCCCTCATAGGTCCATCTTGACCCAAAAGAGAGTAAGGAGAAAGGGAGCAGAATGATCTCACCATAAAGTATTAAAGTTTAACTTGACACCTGTACTAAGAAGTGAAATTATTACGTGCTACGTGAGCAAGTTTGTGCATCCTAATGTGCTTATTGTTTCAAATCTGAGGCATCTGATGTTTGTTATAGATTAGAGGAATTTCTTTAGCTTTAGCATGTAGGCAGAAAGATGACTTTTACTTAATGCAGTAGAGAAAACCTGTATTCTGCATAGGAGATTCTGCCTAAGGCAAAGGGGTGGGGTTTGATAAAGCATAGTCTTTTCATCTTGGCTAACGTTTCTGGAGGGTTCTTACAATTTCATCCCATCAGCAAGCAGCTTCTTCTCGGTGATAATATCAGTGAAGATGTTGAATTTGTAATATCATTTCTTGTGCTTCAACATAATATTTTATTTTGCTGTTGCAGAAGAGAGGTTCGCGCTGGAGGAATGGGGAGACACCTGAGGTGTTGCCTACATCACATGCTAAGTGAGATCCTTGATGATTAATGTATAAGATGTGTGTTATGATTGTTCTGGTCGAGTATCTTATTGTGTGCTTCTCCCATTTCTACAGACTCCATCAGCTTTTCTTGGAGGAACGCATTGAAAATGGTATAAATGTTCCTGCACATCGCGTGAAACTGAAAAGAAAGCTGAATGGATTTCCATTTGACCCGAAAACTGGAAAGAGCTATATGAACAAGTTCTTGGAGGCTACTTCGCCAGAGCATAGAGTAGTCCATGAAATTGGTATCGATTCATCACCTTTGAGATTGACATCAACTGATGCTTATGAAACTTCGATGGACACTGAAGATATTAGACCACCGAGTCCTGATAAAGAGGTGATGCGGAGGAACAAGAGTGCATCTTCATCTCCTTCTCCACCACAAAGTGAAGAGAGCAATGCTCTAAAGCCATGCTTAGATGAAGTCGTTGAGGATCTCTACCACGATCAAATTCGAGAAATTTCCAGACCAAACGATACTTTGCAATCAACTGATTTATTGCCATCTACTCATAGCATGGTTGATGAAAAGGAAATAGCAATGGATGGAGAATGCCGAACAGAAGGAAGTGTTGGTTATGAGTCTGATGATGTTGCAAGTGAAATAGATAATTATGTAGATGCCCTAACCACAATGGAGTCAGAATTAGAAACAGACTCCGAGCAGAGAGCCAAAAAGGATTTGCACTTCTTGAACAGCAAAAATCAAGTGTTACGTCTGTCTTCTAGCGGTGAGAAGCTTCAAACTCAATCTTCAGATTCTCACTCAATGGGGAACTCTACATTATCTGATGATGGGAATAGTTATTCTAAGAAGGAAATATCTAGTTTTTCTTGTTCTGATTCCCCTAGCACTTCTGTTGAAAGTGTCCTTTTGGAGAGCGAAATTTCTAGTAAGGAAGCAAAGACATCTGACATTTCATATGATCGGCAATCTGTTAATGAGGAGACTCAATTGCCCCAGCCTCCAGAACATGGTGATTATGATAAAAGATGCATTATGGTAGCTAGGGAACACAGTGGCAGTTGCGACTCTGGTGAGCCAACTACAACCCTAAGTTTTACAGATTTAACTCCTATGTCAATACATGCTTATGCAGGAAGATTTTTAGGAGTTGCAGGGATGAGAGCTGAAACAAGTGAAAAGTTCGTCGCCCATGGCAAGAGTGAAAATCCTTTAACTAGCATTGCAGAAGATGCAGCAGATTTGCATGTCAGTCCACCCCGTGCTCCTATTATCTTTAATGCGCCAGAACGGAATGGAGATAATTCACCATCTAGAGCATCCATTGAAGACAAGCTAGCAGATGATTCAATGGATGGAAATTTGAATGTAGGTGAGAATGTGTCTTGTGCATCAAATCCTTCTGATGTTCCTCGCCGCGCCAGCGGTATCTTGCCGTGGTCAAAATCTCCTAAAGTCCAGCGCAAAAGCAAGTTAGATAATGATGCAGATTTGCATGTCAGTCCACCCTGTGCTCCTGTTATCTTCAATGCACCAGAACAGAACGGAGATGATTCACTATCTAGAGTATCCATTGAAGACAAGCTAGCACATGATTCGGTTGATGGAAATTTGAGTGTAGGTGAGAATGTGTTTCGTGCATCAAATCCTTCTGATGTTCCTCGCTGCGCCACCGGTAAGTTGCCATGGTCAAAATCTCCTAAAATCCAGCATGAAAGCAAGTTAGATAATGATGATATGAATCTGGTTAGTAATCTTCCCTTTACTTCTGAGCTCCTAAATGTTCCTTCTCAAGACAGGCATAAATTGTTGTCTTCTGATAATCAGCAGTTGCACAATTTGGACCGTGAGGATCCATTATTGGGTGAAGATTTAACCTGCTTATATAATCTTTCTGACGGTCCATCAAAAGAAGGTGACACCTCACCTTCATCTTCATCATTGGCTGTAAACCATCCAAATCATCTGAATGGTTTAGGCAATGAGAATTCAAATGGTATTTCTGAGGGTTCAGTTCAAAAGCTGGATATATTGGGTGCTCCTGACAAAGAATGTGGCAAACACTCATGGTATACCATGTCTCATGATAAAACTGCTGAAGATACATACATGAAAAAGCCACATAACCTGACCACCACTGAGATTGAAGATGGTGATGCAGATGGAGAGCATGAAGAGACGTGTGGGGCATTCAGTGATGCAGTTACGTCTGAGCCGGGAGACATCAGTAAGAACTGTGGAGTAGATGGCCTCGATTTTTTTGATGCGCTCAACCCTCAGATTCCAGAAATTGCAAATGATATTCAGCCACTTGAATCTGGAAAAGTGGAGATTTCATGTTCTAAGCAGGAAAATTATGACAAAGTTTCAAGTATGACGAAATTTGAGGAAAAAGATACTATTGTCCCCAGTGAGCTTTTGTATGCAAGTGCATCTACTGTTTCAATTACCTCTCAACATCTCGAATCATTGACCAAAGAAGCAATACTCTCAGATGAGACAGAACATAAGATAGATAAATCTGATGTCACAGATGTGACTGCTTCTCTTGCTGCGTTGGCGTATAAAGAAGATATTGATGATCCACACTCATCTTTAGATCAGAAAAGGTTTTCAGAAGAATCTGTTTGCTTAATTGGACATTCCAGCCAGAATGACTTGGAAACTGATCTACCTGATGGCCTTGTAGAATCAAAGTTCGAGATACAGATAGCTGATTCCCCAGATTCTAATTCCTTCGTGCATGATGCATCCAACTATCATCATCCCGAGTCGGAGGTTCTTGACACTCTTTCGGACAACAAACTTTCTTTTGATGCTGAAAACATTTTGGAATCAAACACTGCTTCCAGTCAGTCACCATTAAGCTTGGATACTGAACAAGTATCCTCCCAAGGGAAGAATGCTGATTCCACTGAAGATACTTCATCATTGCAAACTATTTCTCTTGAAGAAGGAAAGGATGAATTAAAAGATGATCAACTCAATGAGGAATTACTGGACAATGATGTATTATCACCTCTCATGGAGCAGATGCAGCCTTCAAGTCATGTTGACCGAGCATCGGATGCTTCTTCCCTATCTTTGCTGCCAAACCTTCCAAGTCAAGATGCAGAGCCAGATGTTATAGCCCACAGCAGCAATCAAGATCCTCAACCCTTGCTAACTGATAACTGTGCAGAAGAGAGGGCTGAGTCAGCAATCCACGAGCATGATAAAATGGAGGTGCTGGATAATGGTGAGTCGAAGTCAGAGCCATTAGCTCTGTTAGCCCAGCCACAACAGGTGGATTCATTTGACCTTGAACAATCTGCTGAAGCTTCTTCAATTGCTTCACCAACATTTAGTCCCCGTCAACCTTCATTTCCAGAGCTTTTATCACAGAGCAATCAAGACAGTTTGACATCTTTTCCAACCCACCAGTCTGACAAAAAAGAGGACGAGATACCATGTAAAGAACCAGATGAAGAGAAATTGATAGATCAAGGTGCTACTAAAGAGGAGCTGTTACCTCAGTTTGAAGAGGCACACCTGTCCAATCATGCTGATATAGTTGGAGCCGTCAGTGCTTCTTCTATACCATTTATGGCAAATGTTCCTTGTCAAACTTCAGTTTCAAATCCCTTACCTCTTAGCAGCCATAATGTCAATCCTTTTGAACACGGGAATACAATGATTTCTACCTCTCCTGGCTTTGTCCTGCTTCCTGGTGAACCCCAGATTGATCTGGCGGAAATGCCCCCATTGCCTCCTCTTCCTCCAATTCAATGGAGGATGGGAAAATTACATTCTTCCCCTGATTTGGATGAGGAGCTAACACAGCATCATATAGGCGCCAATTCATCAAGTCTGCCACCTAGGACTGATCAGAATGATCAACCTGTCAATCGAAACATGGCACTGTCAGCTGTAGCTACAGAGAGTACAGCTCTCAGTTGTGGAAACAGTAGTAGGTTTATTGATCCAGGTGATAAACACTCCATAAACCCTCGCTTCCCATTGCCAGGTCAATATCATGAGGTGCAGCAGTCTAGTTTGCATGCCATGAGAGGAGGGGAAACACAGCCTGTTAATTCTATCTCAGATGTAACTTCTCTGGATAAACCTTCTACTGATGCTTTGGGTTCAAGTGAAGAACTTATCCAACCACTGAGTCGAGTTGCTCCAGAATTTCTTTCAGACGAACAAGGCTATGATCATTTGGAACAACATATGCCAGTAACTGATGGAATAAAACCAAAAGCAGCTCCTATAAATACAGGGCTTACAGATGCTTCTGAGTCATTATGCCATGAACCATCTCAGCCCCAGTCCCAGCATCATCCCCTCCATCAGTTAGCACCGGAGACTAGCTTAAACAGATCCAATCTTGAAGAGACCCCCACAAGATTGGAGAAAAATGTGGTGGCTCACGGCACCATTATTCCATCATATACAGAAAATGCAAAGCCTGATCACAGTATTCCAACTACAGAGGCGGAAATTATTTGGCCAGCTGTCGAGGAAGGAAACGCTAATGGGATCCGCATGGTGAAACTACAAAGACCACGGACTCCATTAATTGACGATCTTGCTGTGCATGACAAAAGCAAAGTAAGTTTTGCTTCTTTTTGGTCAAACTTGAAGAGTACAGTGTTGTTAAACTTCACATCTCTAACATTAATCATTGTGCAGTTGAGAAAGGTAACAGAGCGGGTTAGGCCTGAAATACAGAAGGATGATGAAAGAGATTCTCTCTTGGAACAAATAAGGAAAAAGGTAAGACTGGGTTTTCATATTCTTAGTTGGTAACTATTTTTCCAAGCTAAACATTGAGCTTCTTCTTGCTTCTCCAGTCATTCAATTTGAAACCTACAGTTGCAACAAGACCTAGTATTCAGGGTCCTCAAACTAATCTGAGAGTTGCTGCCATTTTGGAGAAAGCAAAAACAATTCGCCAGGTCAGTCTCTGTGTGTGTGTGTGTGTGTGTGTGTGTGTCTTTCCTTGTATGCGCATGTCTCTGTGTGTGTGCACGCCCCGCAAGGGCACAAATGTGAATCAAGTGAGCCTCTGCATATCATTGGTGCTAAGGTTTTCTATATTACAGGCCTTTGCTGGAAGTGATGAAGAAGAAGATGAGGATTCTTGGAGTGATTCATGAAATTATCTAGCACTATGACAAATTCCTAGTGCCATGGATTACAAAAAATCTATTACCACATTCTCAGTGATCAAGCTGACAGTGAAACAGATTTAAGTGTCTCTCAGAATATTCCATGGTTCTCTCACCCATTGTAAAATACGCTTTCCCACTCCTTTCTCCCTCTCTATATAGCATGTAGCCAACTGTTAGTGTTGTCTCCATTCCATAGTATGAAAAGTATATTCAATCATGAGATCGCGTGTAAGCGCGTTGTTATTCATTTTTCATGTAAAGGCAGTTATGTATTGCATCTCTTGTTTACAAAGTTAGTGTAAAGGGCCTGGTCAATTTTTGTATCTACCATATAGCAGTAGTGGCTTTGCTTTGTCTGGATTGAGAGAGTATTTACACTGTTAACTGTTGAAATTTAGCGTATACGTCAGTCAAACAATTCTGTTGTGTATAAAGTACTGATATTTTGCACAGGTTCTTGGACTTGGTAACATACCTCGGTTACTTTGATGTGAAAGAATGAATCAAATGTTTTTGTAACTTGCGACAATATTGGAAAGGAGTAAATCTGGAAAAGCACTTGTTTTTTGTTTGCTGCTTTGGGCTGAGATGTTCACTGAAGATAGCTGTTTCTCACGTTATCCCATCATCCCCCCCCC
>AWOL01S0023399.1:23376-37697 GCA_000715115.1 Nicotiana otophora | reverse complement strand
CCAAAGCACATACACACACAAATCAAAATCTAGCGAGAAGCATTCTTGCAAATGATTATCGTGGGCGCTGACGAAGTTGATGCATCAGTATTTTCATGGTCTTTATGATCTTTCCTTCTGTTTTTGAAGTATCTCACCAATTCTTATGCGTAGCATGAGAGTTGAGTGTAAGAAGGGATTTATCATGGTTCCGGTATCCATCGCAAATGTCTCATTTTCTTTTGTAATTATGGAAAAGTGCCAGAATACAAAAATAATGGCATAAAAAACTGGAGACAAATATGTCTACTTATACTTCTTTAAACACATGCATAACATAACTTGTATCTCTTATCTATGTCAGTTTGCTTCACATTTCACCAAAATAGAGAAATGTTGCTACAAGCCAATACGTATGCATACTCATATCTACAAGTGTGTTTGTGTGTGCACCAGTGCAAAGGCGGATCTAGAATTTAAATTCTATCGGTTCAACCTTTAAAATTTTTAGCATTGCTTTAAAAGTTATGGGTTCAGACTAACTATTATGTATACATTTGTACTATGCTTCAAAAGTGTTGGGTTCAGATGAACCCGATGCTATAAGGATGCATCCGCTTCTGCACGCATTTATGCCTACAAACAGTTGTTTTAAAATTCGAAACTTAAACTGAACTGCAAAAATCATATTGGAACTGATTAATGCACACCGGTAAAATTATTTAAATCGTGTTGTTCTTTTATTCAAATCAAATTATCGGTAGTTGTGTTAGTGCCTTCGTGAGACAACTTTCTGAATAATAGCCTGTTTGGTCGTGTTTCTAAAATCAGCATATTTTAGAAAATATTTTTCTTAAAAGTGTTTTATAAGAAAGTATTTTTGACGAAAAACAATTTGTGTTTGGTTAATCGATTTGAAAAATATTTTTGAATAACAATTAGTGTTTGACCAAACTTTTAATAAGTACTTTTGAGTATAGTTTTTTCAAAAGTATTTTTGGGAAGAAGCTATATTTTTCTTACTTCTGCTTTTACTCAAAAAATATTTTTTTTTCTTTTTAAAAACTTGGCAAAACACTTTAACTTTAAAATTAAAGTCCTTTTAACAATAAACAAAAAAACACTTTTAACTAAAAGCATCTTTTTGAAAATTGTCGTCGTCGTTCTTATCATGGTAAGGTGTGTACTTCCTCAGTTTCTTGAAAGGCCAATCCCCATAAGTGCGGCCCATTTCCTAGTCTAATATATCCAGGAGATTGACATAAAGGGAATTTTTTAGGCTGGTCATAGTAGTGTCCTCAAAATTAGCTGTGTTTAAAAAAAACGACCCCGTACTCGCTCATAGCTCTTCAAAGGTTTCTCTGTCAGATTAATTTTTATCGAAGTCTACCCGATTGTCATACTTTTGCTCTTCAGAGTTTCCTGTTGGATTTAGAGTTAATGTTATTATTACTCTACCTATTTGTTAAGTTGTTCATTGAATCTACCCGATTGTCATACTTTCTCTACCCGGTTAGTGGAGTTGATGATATATTTCCTCTACCTATCTGTTAAGTTGTTCATCGAAGTCTACCTGTGTGATGACCCGATAGGTCATCTATGTTTTAAAACCTAATTTTGCGCTTTGAAGCCTTAAATACCTCATTTTAGCCTTCCTCAATTTGTGTGCGCAATCCAGGAGTTTTTCCGGAAAGCTTTTATGTTAAAAACTGAGAAAATATGAAATTTTTGCCTTAAAATCCATTTGAGTTGACTTCGGTCAACGTTTTGAGCAGACGGACCCGGATTCGTGTTTTGACGGTCTCGGTGGGTCCGTATCGTGATTTGGGATTTGGGCGTATGCCCGTAATCGAATTCGGAAGTCCCTAGCTCGAGTTATCGCGCTTTGTTGAAATTTAAAAGTTAAAGGCTTAATGATTTTGAAATATTTGACCAATGTTTGACTTTTTGGATATCGGATCCGTATTTTAGTTTCGGAACCCGGAATAGGTCCAATACTATATTTATGACTTATATGTCAAATTTGGTGGGAAACGGAGTTGGTTTGACGTGATTCGGACGTCCGGTTGTGAAAATAGAAGTTTCAAAGTTTTCTTGAAAATCTTATTTGATTTGGTGTTCAATTCGTAGTTCTAGGTGTTATTTTGGCGATTTGATCGCGCGAGCAAGTTTGTATGATATTTTTAGACTTGTGTGTATATTTGATTTAGAGTCCCGAGGGCACCGGGAGTTTCGGATAGGCTACAGAGTGAAATTGGCCTTAGAGGTGTTGCTAGTGTTTTCAGTTCTGGTGCAGGCCTCTGATCTCGCATTTGCAAAATCAGGCATCGCATTTGCGACCTCTGATGGGTTCGCATTTGCGAGGCTAAAGTTCGCATTTGCGAGGGTTGATTATTCCGCTTTTGCGAAGGCAGAGTCGCATTTGCGACTCAGCACTGTTTGAGAATCTTCGCATTTGTGAAGGTAGGGCCGCATTTGCGAGGGTTGCAGGGTTCGCATTTGCGGATGTTTTATTGCATTTGCGATCACTCAGATTTCTGAAGGAGTTTGCAATTGCGACCTCTTTCTCGTAATTGCGAACCTTATATCGGAATTGCGACATTTGTAGCTAGGTAAAACTTGACTTAGACGGGATTTTTGCTCATTCTTCAAAATTTTCAAAACAAGAAACCCTAGAGGCGATTTCTTAATGAACCTTTCTTCCCCAAATCATTGGTAAGTAATTCTAAACTAGTTTCTTTCAATCTTTCACTACATTTCCTAAGATTTCAACCAAAAATATTGTGTTTTCATGGTGAAAATTGGGGATTTGGGTAAAATTAGGAATTTTTATAAAATTGGGAATTAGACCTCAAATTGAGGCCGGATTCCAAAATAAATTACATAACCGAGCCCGAGGGTGAATGTGTAATCGGATTTTGGTCTGAATTTCGGGTTTGGACCAAGCGGGCTCGGGAATTGATTTTTGTTGACTTTTTTCAATAATGACCTAAATTAAATCCTTTGCAATCGTGGGTAGTTCCTAAGACTTAATTTGAATCGTTTGGTTGGTAATTTGCTAGATTCTATTGGTTTGGAGGCTTGTTTGAAAGGCAAAGCTGTGAGTGGACCTTTAGAGCGAGGTAAGTATCATGGTTAACCTTGACTCGAGGGATTAAGATTTGTTTGTCTATATGCTACATGTTTAGATGTTGGGTACAATGTATATGTGAGGTGACAAGTACTTATGCATTGTTGTCGGGTTAAAGCATGTGGGTGGGACTTGTTTCTTACAATTATTGCTTACTTTGATCATGTTATCCATGCTTAGACTAGTTATTCGTTATATTGATTGTTCTTCCCGTGTTTATGGGCTTTGTGATAATTGAGTATTGATTCCAATGTTGAGGTTGGTATTGTGGAACTATTATTGAAGTCAGGCTTGTTCTTGTTGATCCTATCTCCCTGTTATTATTTGTTCATTATTATGTATGAGGGAGAGTTTTAATGCACGAAGGGTGATGCCGTGCCATATTGTGATTGTTAATGCACGAAGGGTAATGCCGTACGATATTGTGAGTGTTAAAGCACAAAGGGTGATGTCGTACCACATTGTGAGTGTGAATGCACGACGGGTGATGCCGTACCATGTTATGAGAGTTAATGCACGAAGGGTGATGTTGTGCCGTATCTATTGATTTTTGTTGTGAGGTTGAGAGTAAAAGCACGAATGGTGATGCCGTGCAATTTTCTTCATTGTGTTTAGTTGTTTCCATTAGTTAAAAGCATGTTCATTGTTCTGGTTATCATTTCCGCTGTATCCCTTATATTTTGTGCCCCTTTAGCGTGTCCCCCTCCCGATAGTACATGTTTAGCTGTTATTGTTGTTTTCTTATACATATACTATTATCCGCACATGTTTATTATGTGGGTGTCTTGTCATAGCCTCGTCACTACTTCGTCGAGGTTAGGCTCGACACTTACGAGTACATGGGGTTGGTTGTACTCATACTACATTCTGCACTTCTGGTGCAGATTTTGGTACCGGCCCTAGCAGATCACGAGACTCGGCAGTTCGGACTTACTTATCGGAGACTCAAGGTAGATCTGCTGGCGTTCGCAGACCTTGGAGTCCTTTTCTAGTTTCCTTATTTTACTGTTTCTTTTCATTCAGAACAATTGTATTTCGTTCAGACTTTATTTGCAGAAAATCTTAGAAACTCGTGAGTTGTGACTCCAGATCCGAATTGTATTAGATATTATGGGCATATATGTTATTCCACACTCTGTTTTGTTTCATTTTGGCTTAATTGACTTTATTTGTTGAAACTGAATAACAATTGACTTAACGGTCCTCTAACGTTGGCTTGCCTAGCAAGTGAAATGTTAGGCACTATCACGGTCCCGAAGGTAAGGATTTCGAGTCATGACAAGTTGGTATCAGAGCACTAGGTTTCCTAGGTCTCATAATTCACGAGCAGGCTTAGTAGATTCTGGAGGATCGGTACGGAGACGTCTGTACTTATCTTCCAGAAGCTATGAAGTTTAGGAATAAATTTCACTTTCATTCTTCTCTGTCGTGCGATTTTGTTCTCTCATTGCTAATTGAACTCTTCTACTCTTGTTCTCTCGCAGATGGCGAGAACACGTACTGCATCTTCAGCTGAGCAGCAGCCAGAGCCCCTAGTGGCAGCTCCTGCGAGGGGCAGAGGTCGAGGCCGAGGCCGTGCCAGAGGCCGAGGCAGGGGCAGAGCTCAGCCCAGAGCTCGAGCAGCAACACCAACAGTGGGGCCTCAGGTAGAGTTTGACGAGGAGGTTCCAGCCCAGGCTGTTCCTGTCCGACCAGCTATGGTCCCGGAGGGCCTTATGGAGAGTGTGGCCTAGACTGGTACATTTACCATGGCACCAACCGTCTCTCAGGCTAGAGGAGGAGCACAGGCTCCTGCTACTCACACTCCGGAGCAGATGGCTCCCCAGTATCAGACTCCAGAAGCTCAACCAGTCGGAGTAGTTTAGCCGGTTATTGCGGCACAGGCCGGTGATGGGCCAGCTATGTCTTCTGAGGGCTTATTGAGATTGGACAAGTTCACCAAGCTCTTTCCAGTTCACTTCAGTGGTGCACCTTCTGAGGACCCACTGGATTATCTTGACCGCTGCCATAAGGTATTGCAGAATATGGGTATAGTCGAGACTAATGGGGTCGATTTTACTGTGTTTCAGATGACGGGTTCCGCCAAGAGGTGGTGGAAGGATTTTGTATCGACCAGACCAGATGGGTCGCCTGCTCTTACTTGGGACCAGCTCTCTTAGATATTTCTACAGAAGTTCCTTCCTGTCATATTGAGAGAGGAGTATCATCGGCAGCTCGAGCGTCTCCAGCAGGGCAGTATGACTGTTACTCAGTATGAGGCGCGTTTTGTAGATTTGGCCCATCATGTTATTATTTTTCTTCCTACCGAGAGAGAGAGAGAGAGAGAGAGAGAGAGAGAGAGAGAGAGAGAGAGATAGAGAGAGAGGTTGAGGAGCTTTATTGAGGGACTTCCTCAGCCTATCAAGTTGCAGATGGCTAAGGAGACCGGGAGTGAGATTTCTTTTCAGACGGCTGCCAATATTGGCAGGCGAGTCGAGATGGTTCTTACATAGGGGGGAGGTCAGAGGTCTGACAAGAGGCCTCGTCATTCCGGTGGGTTTAACGGCGCCTCGTCTGGAGGCAGGGGTGCTTTTGGTAGAGGCTATCCTCCCAGGCCATTTTATTCAGCACTCCAGGCATCCCACGGTGCTTCAGGTGGACGTGGCCCTCATATGCCTTATTCTGACCAGCTAGCCTACAGTGTACCACCAACTCCTATCAGTGCACCTCCGATCCAGAGTTTTCAGGGTGGTTACTCAGGTCGAAAGGGTTAGTTTTAGGGTCAGCAGTCACATCAGCCGAGGTCTTGTTATACTTGTGGGGATCCAAGGCACATTATTAGATTTTGCCCTCGTGCATCAAGCAGTTCATAGCATCAGGGTTCTCGTGCCAGGGTCCCGGCACGGGGTGCTTCACCTCCCGTTCAGCCAGCTAGAGGTAGGGGTCAAGCAGCCAGAGGTAGTGGTCAGGCCGTTAGAGGTGGAGGTCAGACCGCTAGAGGTGGAGGCCAGCCAGCTAGGGGTCATCCTGGAGATGTAGTCCAGAGTGGTGGGCCCCAGCCCCAATGCTATGATTTTCCAGCCAGGCCCGAGGCTGAGTCATCCGACGCTGTTATCACATATACTGTTTCAGTTTGTAGTAGAGATGCTTCAGTTCTATTTGATCTGGATTCTACTTACTCTTATTTGTCATCTTAGTTTGCTTCATATTTGGTTGTGCCTCGTGATTCTTTGAGTGCTCCCGTGTATATTTCCACACCTGTGGGTGATTCTATTATTGTAGACCGCGTTTATCATTCATGCATGGTCACCATTGGGAATCTTGAGACTAGTATAGATCTTCTACTTCTCGATATAGTAGATTTTTATGTTATCTTGGGTATGGATTGGCTGTCACATTATCATGCTATATTGGATTGTCACACCAAGACGGTGACCTTAGCCTTTCCGGGGTTGCCTCGATTAGAGTGGAGAAGGACTCCTGGACATTCTACCAGTAGGGTTATCTCTTACATGAAGGCTCGGCGTATAGTCGAGAAGGGGTGTCTAGATTATTTGGCTTATATCTGCGATTCTAGTGCAGAGGTTCCTTCCATGGATGCAGTACCAATTGTCCGTGACTTTCCAGAGGTGTTTCCTGCAGACCTACCGGGGATTCCACCCGACAGGGATATTGACTTCTGTATTGATTTGGCTCTGGGCACTCAGCCCATTTCTATTCCGCCATACCCTATGGCCCCGCTAGAGTTGAAAGAGTTAAAGGAACAGTTGCAAGATTTGCTTGATAAGGGCTTCATTAGACCTAGTGTCTCACCCTGGGGTGCGCTCGTGTTGTTTGTGAAGAAGAAAGATGGATCGATGAGGATGTGCATATATTACTGACAATTGAACAAAGTCGCTATCAAGAACAAGTATCCATTGCCGAGGATTGATGACTTATTTGATTAGCTTCAGGGTGCCAAGGTATTTTCAATGATCGATTTGAGGTCTAGCTACCATCAGTTGAGGATTAGGGCATCCAACGTCCCTAAGACAGCTTTTCAGACTCAATATGGGCATTATGAGTTTCTAGTGATGTCATTTGGGCTGACAAATGCCCCAACAACATTTATGGATTTGATGAACCGGATATTCAAGCCCTATTTGGATTCTTTTGTGATCGTGTTTATTGATGATATCTTGATCTACTCCCGTAGTCGAGAGGAGCATGAGCAACATCTTCGGATTATACTTCAGACTTTGAGAGACATC
The DNA here is from genome assembly GCA_000715115.1 of Nicotiana otophora. Lineage (NCBI taxonomy): Eukaryota > Viridiplantae > Streptophyta > Magnoliopsida > Solanales > Solanaceae > Nicotiana > Nicotiana otophora. Next base: position 30,359 of record AWOL01S0023399.1, on the reverse strand, counting down.
CAGTTATATGCCAAGTTTTTGAAATGCGAGTTTTGGTTGGACTCAGTCATCTTCTTGGGGCACGTTATATCAGCAGAGGGCATTCAGGCAGATCCTAAGAAGATTGAGGCAGTTCAGAACTGGCCTAGGCCCACTTCAGCCACGGAGATCTGGAGTTTCTTGGGATTGATGGGTTATTACCGTCGGTTTGTGGAGGAGTTTCCATCTATAGCAACCCCGTTGACCAGGTTGACCTAGAAGAGTGCCCCGTTCAGATGGTCAGACGAGTGTGAGGCGAGCTTTCAGAAGCTCAATACTGCTTTGACTGCGATGCCAGTGTTGGAATTACCTACAGGTTTAGGATCTTATACGGTGTATTATGATGCATCTCGCGTTAGGCTTGGTGCATTATTGATGCAGGATGGCAGGGTGATTGAATATGCGTCATGGCAGTTGAAGGTTCACGAGAAGAATTACCCTGCTCATAACTTAGAGCTAGCAGCCATTGTTCATGCATGGAAGATTTGGAGGCACTATCTTTACGGCGTGTCGTGTGAGGTATTCACGGATCATCGGAGCTTGCAGTATTTTTTGCAAACAAAAGGAACTCAATTTGAGGTAGATGAGGTGGTTGGAGCTATTGAAGGACTATGATATCACCATCTTGTATCATCCTGGGAAGGCCAATGTGGTGGACAATGTCTTGAGTAGAAAGTCAACGAGTATGGGCAGCCTTGCGTACATTCCAGTCGGTGAGAGACCGCTTGCATTAGATGTTCAGGCCTTGGCCAATCAGTTCGTGAGATTGGATGTTTCTGAGCCTAGTCGTGTTCTAGCTTGTACAGTCGCTCGGTCTTTCTTGTTTGAGTGCATCAGGGAGCGGCAATATGATGACCCTCATTTTCTTGTCCTTAGGGACACAGTGCGGCACAGTGATGCCAAGCAGGTTACGGTAGGAGATGATGGAGTTTTGAGGATGCAGGGTCGTGTTTGTGTGCCTAATGTGGATGGACTTCGTGAGTTGCTTCTTGAGGAGGCTCACAATTCCCGGTATTCTATTCATCCGGGAACCGCCAAGATGTATCAGGACATGCGACAGCATTATTGGTGGAGGAGAATGAAGAAGGACATAGTTGCATATGTAGCTCGGTGTCTAAATTGTCAGCAGGTAAAGTGTGAGCATCAGAGAACTGGTGGTTTGCTTCAGAAGTTAGAGATTCCTGAGTGAAAGTGAGAGCGTATAACAATGGATTTTGTTGTTGGACTCCCACGGACTCAGAGGAAGTTCGATGCAGTTTGGGTCGTTGTGGACATGCTGACCAAGTCAGCGCACTTCATTCCTATGGCAGTTACCTATTCTCCAGAGCGGTTGGCAGAGATTTACATCCGCGAGATCGTCCGTCTTCACGGTGTGCCTATGTCTATCATTTATGATCGAGGTACTTAGTTCACCTCACACATTTGGAGAGCAGTACAATGTGAGTTAGGCACGCGGGTTGAGTTGAGCACAGTGTTTCTTCCTCAGACGGACGGACAGTCCGAGCGCACTATTCAGATATTGGAAGATATGCTTCGTGCTTGTGTTATAGACTTCAGAGGTTCTTGGGATCAGTTCTTTCCACTCGTGGAGTTTGCCTACAACAACAACTACCAGTCGAGCATTCAGATGGCTCCCTATGAGGCATTATACGATATGTGGTGCCGATTGCCAATTGGATGGTTCGAGCCGGGGGAGGCTCGGTTGTTGGGTACAGATTTAGTACAGGATGCCTTGGATACGGGTAAGATTATTCAGGATTGACTTCACACAGCTCAGTCCAGACAAAAGAGTTATGCCGACCGTAGGGTTCGTGATATTGCATTCATGGTCGGAGAGAGAGTATTGTTCCGGGTATCACCCATGAAGGGTGTGATGAGGTTCGGAAAGAAGGGCAAGTTGAGCCTTAGGTATATCGGGCCTTTTGAGATTCTTGAGAGAGTGGGAGATGTAGCTTACAAGTTTGTGTTGCCACCGGGTTTATCAGCAGTTCATCCGGTGTTTCATGTATCCATGCTCCAGAAGTATGACGGCAATCCGTCCCATGTGTTAGATTTCAGCTCTGTCCAGTTGAAAACGAATTTGACTTACGAGGAGGAGCCGGTGGCTATTCTAGCCCAGCAGGTTTGTCGGTTGAGGTCGAAGGGTTATCCTTCAGTCCGAGTGCACCATCGAGGCAGCTACTTGGGAGTCCGAGTTAGACATGCGGAGTAGATATCCCCACCTTTTTACCAGCCCAGGTACTTTTCTATGTCCGTTCGAGGGCGAACAATTATTTTAGAGGTAGAGAATGTGATGACCCAATAGGTCATCTTATGTTTTAGAACATAATTCTACGCTTTGAAGCCTTAAATACCTCATTTTAGCTTTCCTCGATTTGCGTGTGCAATCCGGGTATGTTTTCAGAAAGCTTTTATTTTAAAAAACTGAGAAACTATGAACATTTTTCCTTAAAATCTATTTGAGTTGACTTCGATCAAAGTTTTGAGTAGACGGATCTGGATTCATGTTTTGACAGTCCCGATGGGTCCGTATCGTGATTTGGGACTTGGGCGTATGCCCGAATCGAATTCGGAAGTCCCTAACTCGAGTTATCGGGCTTTGTTAAAATTTGAAAATTAAAGGCTTAATGATTTTAAAATGTTTGACTTTTTGGATATCGGGTTCGTATTTTGGTTTCGGAACTCGGTATAGGTCCAATACTATTTTTATAACTTGTCTGTCAAATTTGGTGAGAAGCAGAGTTGGATTGACATGATTCGGACGTCCAGTTGTGAAAATAGAAATTTCAAAGTGAAAATTGTATTTGATTTGGTGTTTAATTCGTAGTTCTAGGTGTTATTTTGGCGATTTGATCACGGGAGCAAGTTTGAATGATATTTTTAGACTTGTGTGCATATTTCGTTTAGGGTTCCGAGGGCTCGGATAAGTTTCAGATAGGCTACAAAGTGAAATTGGCCTTAGAAGTGTTGTTGGTGTTTTCAGTTCTCGTGTAGGCCTCTGATCTCGCATTTGCGAGATCAGGCATCGCATTTGCGACCTCTGATGAGTTCGCATTTGCAAGGCTAAAGTTTGCATTTGCGAACTTGACTATTCCGCTTTTGCGAAGGCAAAGTCGGATTTGCGACTCAACATTATTTGAGAATCTTTGCATTTGCGATGGTTGCAGGGTTCACATTTGCGGCTGTTTTATCGCATTTGCGATCACTGGGATTTCTGTAGGAGTTCGCAATTGCGACCTCTTTCTCGCAATTGCAATGTTCGCATTTGCGAACCTTATATCGCAATTGCGACATTTGTAGCTGGGTAAAACTTGACTTAGACGGGATTTTTGCTCATTCTTCAAAATTTTCAAAACAAGAAACCCTAGGGGCGATTTCTCAAAGAACCTTTCTTCCCCAAATCATTGGTAAGTAATTCTAAACTAGTTTCTTTCAATCTTTCACTATATTTCCTAATATTTCAACCAAAACTCTTGTGTTTTCATGGTAGAAATTGGGGGTTTGGGTAGAATTTGGGATTTTTGTAAAATTGAGAATTAGACCTCAAATTGAGGTCGGATTCCAAAACAAATTAAATAACCGAGCTCGAGGGTAAATGGGTAATCGGGGTTTGGTCCGAATTTTGGGTTTGGACCAAGCGGGCTCGGGAATTGATTTTTGTTGACTTTTTTCAATAATGACCTAAATAAAATCCTTTGCAATCGTGGGTAGTTCCTAAGACTTAATTTGAATCGTTTGGCTGGTAATTTGCTAGATTCTATTGGTTTGGAGGCTTGTTTGAAAGGCAAAGCTGTGATTGAGCTTTGAGTGGGCCTTTAGAGCGAGGTAAGTATCATGGTTAACCTTGACTTGAGGGATTAAGACTTGTTTGTCTATATGCTATATGTTTAGATGTTGGGTACAATGTATATGTGAGGTGACAAGTACTTATACGTTGTTGTAGGGTTAAAGCATGCGGGTGGGACTTGTTCCTTACAATTATTGCTTACTTTGATTATGTTATCCATGCTTAGGCTAGTTATTCGTTATATTGATTGTTCTTCCCGTGTTTATGGGTTTTGTGATAATTGAGTACTGATTCCAATGTTGAGGTTGGTATTGTGGAACTATTGTTGAAGTCAGGCTTGTTCTTGTTGATCCTATCTCCCTGTTATTATTTGTTCATTGTTATGTATAAGGGAGAGTGTTAATGTACGAAGGGTGATGCCATGCTGTATGTGAGTGTTAATGCACGAAGGGTGATGCCGTGGCATATTGTGAGTGTTAAAGCACGAAGGGTGATGCCGTGCCATATTGTGATTGTTAATGCATGAAGGTTGATGCCGTGCCACATTGTGAGTGTTAATGCACGAAGGGTGATGCCGTGCCATGTTATGAGAGTTAATGCACGAAGGGTGATGTCATGCCGTATCTATTGATTTATGTTGTGAGGTTGAGAGTAAAAGCACGAAGGGTGATGCCGTATAATTTTCTTCATTCTGTTTAGTTGTTTCCACTGGTTAAAAGCATGTTGACTGTTCTGGTTATCATTTTTGCTGTATCCCTTATATTTTGTGCCCCTTTAGCATGTCCGCCTCCCAATAGTACATGTTTAGCTATTATTGTTATTTTCTTGTACATATACTGTTATCCACACAAGTTTGTTATGTGGGTGTCTTGTCATAGCCTCGTCACTACTTCCTCGAGTCTAGGCTCGACACATATACTACACTCTGTACTTCTTGTGTAGATTTTGGTACCGACCCTAGTAGATCACGAGACTCGGCAATTCGGACTTACTTATCGCAGACTCAAGGTAGATCTGCTGGCATCCGCAGACCTTGGAGTCCCTTTCTAGTTTCCTTATTTTACTGTTTCTTTTCATTCAGAACAGTTGTATTTCATTCAGGCTCTGTTTGTAGAAACTCTTAGAAGCTCGTGAGTTGTGACTCCAGATCCGAATTGTATTAGATATTTTGGGCATATATGTTATTCCCCACTTGGTTTTGTTTCATTTTGGCTTAATTGACTTTGTTTGTTGAAACTGAATAACAATTGACTTAACAGTCCTCTAACGTTGGCTTGCCTAGCAAGCAAAATGTTAAGCACCATCACGGTCCCGAAGGTGGAAATTTCGGCTCGTGACAACCTGATTGGAATACTTCTTCTGGGTTATTTTAACAAACTGTTCTTCGAATTGGCAACTTCAATTTCGATCAAACCACCCCAAATCTACTCCAAATGATCTCAAATTTAAAACAAAACTTTCAAATACCAACACAAATAATCACTAATTGCCAATTTAGTAAAATAACACCAATAAAAAAAATTCAGTTTGTCTTCTTCAACACTCTTTAAGATTCAATAATGGAGTTTCGAGATTTTTACAGTAAATCACCAAAATATATATTTGAACTATTAATTAATTTAAGTATAAGTTATCAATATTTAAACAATTTAATAATAATCAATCATTAACTTCTAATTCCTCTGCCAAACAAGAATTGTAAGCTTTAAAATTTGAAAAACTAAGTTCTTCAAGTCAAAACGAGATCATTTTGCTAAAATCGTAAAAAAAAGGACATCCGCCAAGACTAGTCCCCAAAAGGTAAACGTCGTGCAAATTTCTAAATTTGTCTAATGATTTCCAATTCAAGGCATATTACTTATTCAAGTTAATTTTTTGGATGATTACCCAAGTTACGAGGATATTCTATTGCAGTCATTTTTATTTATTTTAGGACAATAAAGTCATCCAACAATTAGCTTTTGACTCTGTAATGACCCAACCGGTCATTTTAACTTTTTGAACCCCGTTCTCTAAAGTAAAATTTTTCGTAGGTGCTTATGATTTATGACTTGCGGGGATGATTGGTTCGGGATTTGGAAGTGTTTGAGGTGAAACCGGAACACTTGGTTCCTTAAGTTGGCCTTAAAGTGCTAAGTTTGATTTCGGTCAACATTTTGAGGGAACGACCCCGGAATAGACTTTTGATGATTCCAACAGCTCCGTATGGTGATTTTGGACTTAGGAGCGTGATCGAAATTTTATTTGGAAGTCCGTAGTGAAATTTGGCTTGAAATGGCTAAAATAGAAATTTAAAGTTTGAAAGTTTGACCGGGGAGTTGACTTTTTGATATTGGGGGTCGTAATCCAGTTATGAAAATTTTTATAGCTCCATTACGTAATTTATGACTTGTCTACAAAATTTGGGGTCAATCGGACTTGATTTGATAGGTTCCGACATCGAATGTAGAATTTGAAAACTCTTAGTTTCATTAAGCTTGAATTGGGGTATGATTCATGATTTTAGCATTGTTTGATGTGATTTAGAGGTTCGACTAAGTTCGTATGATATTTTAGGACTTGTTGCTATATTTGGTTGAGGTCCCGAAGGCCTCGGGTGAGTTTTGGGATGGTTAACGGATCAAAAGTTGGACTTAAAAAGCTGCTGTAATTTTTTCTCTTCTGTTGGGCATTCTGAACAGTCATCGATTCCAGGCATCGAGCCCAGGCATCGAACCCAGGCATCGAACCCAAGCATCGAGCCCAGTCATCGAGCCCATGCATCGAGCCCAGACATCGAACCCAGGCATCGAGCCAGAGTTGATGAGGCTCAGGCTCGAGCTTGTGTATCAAAGCCATGATCGAAGGCCCATCTCGAGGACCATGATCGAAGGCAAGGTTCGAGGGACAGGATCGGGACCCAAGATCGAGGGTCACAATCTAAGGCTCAAACTTAATGCCATGATCGAGGCTATGATCGAAGGACCAGACTCCATGCCATAATCGAGGCCATGATCCGAAGTCCCGGCTCGATCATGTGATCGAAGCCACGGTCGAGGCCTGATCGAGGGCCAGTTCGAGGCCCAGTTCCGAAGTGCTGGGCAGTGTTATAACAAGAGGGCATTCGTCCCATTCGCCATTTTTAACAAATTGGAGCTGGAGCAGAGGCGATTTTGGCAGATTGTCAAGGAAAGACAAT
>AWOL01S0023399.1:0-19806 GCA_000715115.1 Nicotiana otophora | reverse complement strand
CAAAGTCGGCCATCTCGTCTCTACCACTTCGAGATTAGGCTTGATACTTACTGAGTATACGTTGTTTACGTACTCATACTATACTTTCTGCACTTTTTGTGCAGGATTTGAGACAGGTACTAGTGGAGGACCTATCATCACATATCCACGTCATCCTAAGGCATAGTGGTGAGCTACCTTTTCGAGCCGTTCTGCAGCTACCAGTGTCTTTTTTTATATTTACATTATGTCTATTTCATTTCAGACAGTATTTGGGGTTTTGTATCATCTACTAGATGCTCATACACTTGTGATACCAGATCTTGGCACACACATTGGTAGAGTTTGGGATTTCTTGGTTTTAAATTTTATCAATGTTTGCTTAATTTTATTAGTTGGCTTGCCTAGCTGTAGTGTTGGGTGCCATCACGATCTACAGGTGAGATTGGGTCGTGACAGACTCAGAAAATAAAAATTACATATTTTACATGCCATATCATATTAAAATTTTATTATTTTAATAATAAAATTTATTTAACTCATAGCCGTTATACCCATCTAACCAACCCATAAAAAATGGGTCTATTATTGTAAATATTGCTGAATTTGGTGCATCTTGATCTTAACCATTGAACCTATCTTCAATCTTGTTCAACCGTCGACTCTGATACCATTTATTGGGATCGCAATAATATGGTGCATGCGTAAGCTAATAAGGTAAAGCTTAGTGACGATAAATCGTACGACAAAGAACAATATACTAAACTAGGCATAATAATTTAGTATGGTTTGGTCAATCGACCTACATATGATTCATCACTAGTATCAAAGGAGAAAATAAAAAAATTGAGAGAATAGTCTCCCCTAAACAAAACTCTCTAAAACGCTATATTGTGGAAGTTATTGTTGTGACAACAGAGATCCTCAATTTATTGATGTCCAAGATTTTTTCTCCAAGAAAATGATAAGGCATAGAAAGGAGAGTTTATTCTTTTTAAAAGTCTTTATCCATTCCTTCAAGAAAAAGAGTCCTAATAGATTAAAAATTCAGGTCAAAACTCTAATAAAGATTGGATTCAAAATATATGTTAAAGTATTAGTGACTTTTTACATATATATCTATATTTCATGTAAAATGTTAGAGGTTCATTTGACCTCATACTGCACCCATCTTCTGTCTTTATGCCTTTATCGGTAGATTCTAAAGAATATGAAAAAGGAAAATATATAAGTTACCCCAAAATATATCTGCAAAAGTCATTAACATATACCCTAACTTCATGGTGGGCCATGTTTTACACACACACCACGCATCAAATATGACTTTATTTTATTTTAAGACTAGTGAATTTGACCGCGCTTCACGCGGTATAATAATCAATGTAGAATGATCTTTTATAAATTAAGAAAATATGGAAAGGTGATTTTTTCTTCGCTTAGTGAATCGTACAATTAAAAAAAGAAGACCCCACAATAAATTGACATCCTAGAAATTGATCAAACGGATAAAATAATTATCTTTTTGGATTGAGGAACCAATTAAACTCAAGTATAGGTAATAGCATAAGATGTCACTCATCCATGAAAAGAAGCTCATTATTATTCAAAAATCAATNACACCTTCAAATCTTGCATCATTGAGAATCTTCTCGTAAAATGTCCATGAAAACGTAATTTGATACTTTTGAGTTTGACACCATAAAATATTTACTAAAGAATACATGGACTTAAATTTCTTTGCCTACCCATGAATTTAAACCAAATGCTGTTATCATCAATCATCAAAAAATGAATTATTTTCAGATGAATGAAAAAAACAAGAGCTTTATTGGTAATTGATTCATCTAAAACTTAAAAACAATTGGGAATACTAGCTTTGCAAGTAAGGAAAAAAATAGAGAAAAGAGGTACTCTACCGTAAAGACTTACTCGTACTCGATGAATATGTGAAAATATATATTATGTAATTATTGGGTTGGTGTAAATATCGGATGAAAGTAAATTTTTACTAGTACTCTAATTTCAAATGAAAAATGATACATTAGAATCTTCATATAGACTTGGACTATTCCATATATCTCAATCACAACAAAATTTGCAGACTATGGACCAAGGCTCTTTCTGTATGAAATACGAACATGTTCTTTTTCTTTAAAGGGCAAGTAGAAAATTCCCAAGCTTGTCAAACAATCTAAGGCGCAGCTGAACTATAAGAATAGTGTTATAAATAATATTTTATTTATGGTGAATGTCTATCTTTTAGAAATTTTTTAGAGTTTGTTACTTTGTAGCTAAGTCACTTTTCCCCTATAAATAGAGGGATTCTATTCCATTGTAATCCATCCCAAATCAATAAGAATTCTCTCTCACTACTTTTCTCAGTAATACTCTTCTTCTTTTATTGTTTTATAATACGTTATTAGCACGAGACTCTAACTAATTGAGTAGAGGGTGGTTGTTTTAATTTGTAGATATACTATTAATTAATTGTCTAATGTTTGAGAAATTAAACCACTCATGGAGAGAAGATATAGAAATTTGCATGAGGCTCTTGCGTGAATGCATTGATATTCCTATACTAGGCATCTGCTTTGGTCACCAGGCTTTGGGATACGTGCATGATGCTTAACTTGCACATTATATTGAGCATATAGATTGTCAATTGTTCCATGAACTTCCTTTAAGAATAAATTATGTATTTAAGGTAAGTATTTTTTCTTATTTTGTTTTTAAATTCTTGAAATTCTATAATTTGATTTTAAATACAAGCAAAGACAATAAATTTTGATTATAACTCTAATAGAGTTTGTAAGAAATTATAACTACATGAAGTGGTAAAATTTTATGTCTTGCCATGATTAAATTCATGTATGATTGTGAGCATAAGAAGTGAAAACCAGGCCCATTGAATTTATGTCACGACCCAAAATCTGCCTAGTCATGATGACACCTAATCCGACCCACAAGGTAAGCCAAGTACAGTCAACACAATTATGTGAAGCCAATAAGTGAAATAACTAAAATTTATACAACTTCCCAAGGATTGGTAGTACAAGTCATGAGCCACTATGATATAGATTTACAAGCTGGTATGAAAAATAAATAGAGTATCTATTTGAATGTTATATAGACAGAATTTTAAGTTGTAACTATCATGAACAAAAGGTAGCTTAAATCTGGAACGTTGGGGCGTCTTCGATGCCAGGCTTCGTCTTCCACAACCACGCAGCTCCAAGATCTGCGCGCAAGGTGTAGAAGTGTAGCATGAGTACAATCGACCCCATGTACTCAGTAAGTAACTTAATTAAGCTTGGTGAAGTAGTGGTGAGATTTTAGTTAAAAGATACCTACTTATATTTGTACCTGTGCAGATAATAAGCAGAAAGAGCAAATACGAGAAAAGGTACACACATAGTCACGTAATGAATGAAACAAGAATACAAATGACGAAGGGTACAGAATAACATAATCTCAAACTTCGCATCACAATATCAAGAATAAACTCTACATCACAACACGAATACAATATATTAATTCCGTTGCAGCGTGCAACCCGATCCCAACAATTAACATGATACCATGATCCGATTACCATTATCATACCATATCATATTCCGTCCTTATTTCTTCATATAAATACCGTTGTAATGTGCAACCCGATCCCCCATATATATACTTATTACATTCTGTCCTTATTTCTTCATATCAATACCGTTGCGGCGTGTAATCCAATTCCCCATATACATATATCAATCACTGTTGCAGTGTGCAACCCGATCCATAATATCAACAATGTCATATGAAACCACAATAACAACCAAACGCGAGAAAGGTTCACAACGCAACACTAAGAAAATGAACATGCAATATCCGACTAGATAATACAACTCAACAGAGTAGAATGAGCCGTCCAATATCAAAACTAGTCTACCATATATCATGACAAGACTTTCACAAGGTATACCACACAATCAATCCACAAGTCATCCAATTCGGTTAAGCAAAAGAGAGCAGTACATGAGATGAGCAAGGATGTTTATCAAGTAAGAATAGGGATCAAATGAAGGTATTCAATATAAATAAAATCATGTAGCACGTAGAAGCATGTATCAAGTGAAGGCATTTAACAAGTAAAAGTATACTGTAGGTAGAAGCATATGGTAAGTGAAGACATGTAGTAAGTGAATGCATGTAGTGAGTGAGGACATGTAGCAGGTTAAGGCATCTAACAAGTAAATCACGTGACTATTAGAGGCATGTAACATGCATGTGCTAATAACAAGTAAGGCATGAATTAAAAGAGGATATATAGCATAAGTAAATCAAGTAAAAGCGTAGGTGTAATAGTAACAGACAAGGTAAAGACATAATTCTAACTGTATCAGGCCAACAGGAAACCACAGAGATAACTACGTAAGGAACTCGAACGGAAAGTATCATGCAAAACAACAAGCATTCATAGAAACCAAAGTAAAGAGTATGTAAGTACTTAGCGAATGTGTAGTCACAACAGAAATCCAACTTCCTTTCCTTTCGCACGGTAGTACCCAACAAACCAATCTAATTTACAACCAAATGGAACTACTCATCGTGCCAATATCATATCAACCGCACAGAATTAACCCTCATGCCAAACATATCCCTAAGGCCCCAATCTTCACACAAATTACAGATAAAGAAACTCAAGTGGGAAGACAATAACAGGTATATATGAGTGCTTATGATGCTACAGTCAAATAAGTATGTAAACTGTCCGAAAACAACACATTAAATCCTTTTTAAGATGATATATGCTCTAACGTGATTTCTAACACAGTTAATTGAGTTTATTAATCATAGAATTAAGCAAAGCATAAGTCAAACAATCACCATGTGCATCAAGCCACAAAGAAAGCATATAATCTCCCCCTCCCGAGCATGGATAACCCTGGCACATGCATATATACTCGTCACTTCATATATGCATCACCCCCTCATGTAGCAAACAATATCATTTAGTAGAAAATATTCCCTCAACAAAGATAGGCAATACAGTTACCTCAACTAGTCCAAATCAACACTAAAAAATAATTTTCCCTTTAAAATTCACCTCCGCTCGGCTTAAATCTAAACCAAAATTGACTTAATAATATCAAATAATGCAAGAAATACACATTCCAATAAATAAAGTTAAGATCTTTACATAATTTTCCAAAAGTCAACCCCCGGGCCCGCCGGGCCAAAACCTGGATCCTAGGTCAAATCTTGACTACCCATAACCCCACGAATCCATATATTTATTTTATTTTCAAATCCTAGTCCAATTCGACTCTCAAATCTCAAATTTTCATCTTTCAGAACATAGACAAAAATCCCCAAATTTTCCTTTAAATCTCATGATTTTTATGTTAAATCTCATAACTAATCATGTAATAAAATTGAAAGTTGATCAAAATCGCTTATCCAATAGTTGTGTGTTAGAATCTCTCCTAAAAATCGCCTCCTACTGAGTCTACGACTCAAAATATGATAAAATGAAGCTAAATCTTGAAATACTCAGCTATAAACAAGCTGCAAATGTCGCATTTGCGACCTGGGTTCGTGAATACGAACCCCGTAAATGCGGAGAAATGATCGCAAAAGCGACCACTAGCAATCGTTGAACAAGTCGCAAAAGCGACAAAAAGTTCACAAAAGCGAACATGGCAGATACCGCAAATGCGAGAAAAAGGTCACAAATGCGTCCTACCCAGCCCCTAGCTTCTAAACCTTCAAATTGCCAATTTTCACCAAATAGTGCAGAAACCTTCTAGAAACATCCAAATGCAAATCCGGGTATATGTCCAAGTTCAAAATCACTATCCAAATCCACCAAAACTATCAAAACTCCGATCCAAGGTCAAATATACAAAAATCAAATTTGGTCAACTCTTCCAACTTAAAGCTTCCTATTTATGAATCATTCTTCCAAATCAATTTCGAATAACTCGAAAACGAAAACCGACAACACACGCAAGTCATAATATACTATACCCAGCTACTCATGACCTCAAACTACCGATTTGAATGCAAATGCTCAAAACAACTGGTCGGGTAGTTACATTCTCCCCCACTTAAATATACGTTCGTCCTCGAACATGTCAAAAGTCATTCCAAAGCCATCAAATCATCGTATAACCTCACCATACACATACTCGTGGTTGATCCCACATCACCCCAATCTATATAAGCCTGACAACACAACCTAGCTGAAGGTCCTTACTTCAACCTTAGACCATAAACCTTAGAACCAAATCTCCAACATTTGGAATCCATTATAAGGCACGATTCTTGCATCGATACACTGTATAAGATTGGGCAAGATGAATCAAGCCACAACCTTAACCCAATGTATAATCACATGATATTCCAAATAACTCAGATGCCCGTAGCTATAACTTTCGATCACCATAGTTGCCCAATAACAATCTCGGTACTGGTAATATTTTTCATACAATGAAACCTTTATTTGGACCCCCGTAACACTGCTAATGATAAAAGAAACATGCAGAAACTTATAACCACCTATTAAATCAACAAGTCAAGAAGCTCTCTCGTCCGACAAGGACCATTGCTAAATTCTGGGCGAAAATTTGGTATCATTCCTCCAAACATTCCTTATCTTAATATGGTAGTGAAAATCCCAGGTCAAGAAACCTCGCCTCACCCAGTATAAAGAGCTCAATCGACAAATCACACCTAAAATTCACATAGAACCTCATACAATGCAGTCCATTCACCAAACAAGCAACAACTCAGATATATGCAAAAATGGAAAGAAAACAAAGTACGAGGACTATCCAACAAGTATAACTAATATAGCAACAAAAGCATAATTTCATGAACTCGTCCCACAAATGGAAAATAAAACAGGAAATAAACATAAAGAAGGGTATCCCACATAACTCTGTTGTGACACGCAACCCGATCTCAAATATATCAATCCACGTAGGGATACCCACCGAGCTATGGTGCTCGGGCTCACTAATCACATATGCATCAACATCAAGCACGATATAGTGCACAAATATAGTTGTGAAAAGTTGATTAGACATAAGACAATACGGAGAACGACAAGCACAACTATGGTGCAATTAGCAAATCAACATCACGAGGGCCATATCACCCATATCATCATAAGGCCAAAACGGGATTACAATATGTGTGTGAATAATCATGCAACCTCACAATCCGTCTTAGCATAAGAGAGAAACACATAACATAGACCAGGGCACGAATAACATCCATTCAGCCCAATGATATACCCACGATAGCAATTGCGTAAGGATAAGCAAACCCGATCTGATATAGAATACACACTCTCATTAGGCTTACAAATAGCCCCCAAACCAATTCCGACCAAGTAAAGGGTCCAACTTCCTTTCCTTTCGCACGGTAATACCCAACAAACCAATCTCATTTCCAACCGCATAGAACTACTCATCGTGCCAACATCATATCAACCGCACAGAATTAACCCTAGTGCCAAACATAGCTCTAAGGCCCCGATCTTCACACAAATTACGGGGAACGCAAGTGGCAAGAAAATAACAAGTATATGTAAGTGTTCATGATGCTACGGTCAAATAAGTATGTAAACTGTCCGAAAACAACACATTAAATCCTTTTTAAGATGCCATATGTTCTATCATGATTTCTAACACAATTAATTGAGTTTATTAATCATAAAATTAAGCAAAACATAAGTCAGACAATCACCATGTTCATCAAGCCACAAAGAAAGCATATAATTTCCCCCTTCCCGAGCATGGATAACCCTGGAACATGCATATACGCTCGTCACCTCGTATATGCATCGCCCCCGCATGTAGCAAACAATATCATTTAGTAGGAAAAATTTCCTCAACAAAGCTAGGCAAGACACTTACCTTAACTAGTCCAAAGAAACACTCAAAAATAACTTTTCCTTTAAAATTCACCTCTGCTCGACTCAAATCTAAACCAAAATCGACTTAACAATATCAAATAATACAAGAAAAACCAATTCCAATAAATAAAGTTAAGAGCTTTGCACAATTCCTAAAAAGTCAATAAAAGTAAACCCTAGGCCTGCCCCGTCAAAACCTGGATCCAAGGGCAGATATTGACTACCCATGACCCCACGAATCTATATATGTGCTTTGTTTTCAAATTTGAGTTCAAATCGACTCTCAAATCTCAAATTTTCATCTTTCAAAACAAGACAAAATTCCCCAATTTTTCATTTAAATCTCATGATTTTTTATGTTAAATCTCATAAGTAGTCATGTAATATAATTGAAAGTTGATCAAAATCACTTAATCAATAGTTGTATGTAAAAATCCCTCCTAAAAATTGACTCCTACCGATTCTAGGGCTCAAAATATGATAAAATGAAGCTAAGTCTTGAAATACTCAGCTATAAACAACCTGCAGATGTCGCATTTGCGAACCCTACAAATGCAGAGAAATGATTGCAAAAGCGACCACTGGCCATCGCTGAAGAAGTCGCAAAAGCGACAAAAAGTTCGCAAAAGCGAACCTGGCACATACCGCAAATGCGGCCTGCCCAGCCCCCAGCTCCCATCGCAAAAGCAATCATTAAGTTCGCAAATGCGAACACATCAATTCCACCCCAACATCACAAATGCGGAGCCCTCATCGCAAATGCGAGGTTCGCAAAAGCGAACTAAATCTTGCATTTGCGAAACCTGAAGTACCAGACCAAAAGCAGCAAAAAACTAAAATCTTTCATTCACTCCGAAACGCGTTTGAAATTCACCCGAGCCCCTAGGGCTCCAAACCAAATATCCCCACAAGTACATAAACATCATATGAACTCGCTTGTGCGATCAAAACACCAATATAACATCTGAATCCGCGAACTGGGCACCAAATCACATGAAAATCACAATGAACTTCAAGAACTTCTAAAAACACAACCATGCGTCCTGTTCCTATCAAATCAATTCGGAATGACGCCAAACTTTGCAGACAAGACACAAATGACAAAACGGACCTATTCCGACTCCCGAAACCAAAATCCAAATTCGATATTATCAGAGTCAACTCCCGTCAAACTTATGAACATTCCAAAACTTTAAATTGCCAATATTTGCTAAATAGTGCCGAAATCTTCTAGAAATATCCAAATGCATATTCGGGCATACGCCCAAGTCCAAAATCACCATCCAAACCTACCGAACCATAAAAACTCTGATCTGAGGTCAAATACACAAAAGTCAAATTTGGTCAACTCTTCCAATTTAAAGCTTCCTATTTGTGAATCATTCTTCCAAATCAATTTCGAACAACTCGAAAATCAAAATCGATGACACACGCAAGTCATAATACACCATACGCAACTACTCATGGCCTCAAAATACCGATCTGAATGTAAATGCTCAAAACAACTGGTCGGGTCGTTACATTCTCCCCCATGTAAACATACGATCGTCCTCGAACATGTCAAGATACGCATACCCGTGGGTGATACCCCATCACCCCAATCCATATAAGTCTGACAACACAACCTAGCTGAAAAATCGATGTAAACCTGAAATTTATCAATAAGTTACCCGATTTATTCTCCACTTATTGATAATTGCATGCGTCATGGTGTGAACCTGAAGTTTATCAATATTGATAATTTATCCAGTTGACATAATTGGTTTATCCATATTAATTTAAGTATGATGTGCAAATATAAAAGAGAATTGACATGGCAAAATATTAAAGAACTAGAAAGTTCTTTACTAATTCTCTTATGTTGCTTGTTCTCATTAATTAATAGAGCAACTAATATTGGGATTGAATCCCATGAATGTGTCATGACCCAAAATCCAACCAGTCATGGTGAAACCTAACCCAACCCGCTAGGTAAGCCAAATAACATTCAACACACAACCTCAAATGAGAATAATAGGAGACAATGAGTAAAAATAACTGAATTTTTATAAAAACTCCCAACGATTGGTAGTACAAATCATGAGCTTCTAAGACTTAGAATTTATAAAGTTGGTACGAAATAAATACATCATCTGTTCAAAGTATACGTAAACAGATGTTCAAATCTAGAGCTACCAAGGACAAGTGGAAGCTATATATGGAAAGCAGGTACATCTTTAATGCCAGCTCCCGCCATACACGACAACATCAACTATAAGATCTGCACGTAAGGTGCAGAAGTGTAGTATGAGTACAACCGACCCCATGTACTCAATAAGTAACAAATCTAACCTTAGGTTGAAAGCAGTGACGAGCTCGGAAGATGGTCAGTGTTCAACACCAATAGCCAATAGCAACTCGTAGTAATATAATAAGAACAATAAAGGTAGATAACTCAAGAGATATATGCTCAGCTCGTTCACAGTTACAGGAAAATAGACATACTTTTAAAGTATAACGATCAAAGTCCAAGTCTTACCACTGAAAATCAACTAAACATGAGTTTATCAAAAGAACTGTGTTATTCGGATTTCCCAATCTCAAATATGACTTTTTGTTTACCAGTTAGCATGAGAAAAATACATCTTTATGCCGACATGTCAAATACACATATCAAATCACTAAATATCATATTATCATCTAGCATAAGGAAAATACATCTCTATGCGTACATGTCAAATCATCAAATATCATATTATCGTCTAGCATGAGGAAAATACATCTCTATGCCTACATGTCAAATATATATGTCAAATAAATGGTTTCACAACGTTATCATCTATTACCCTCACTCTCACCCTACTCAAGATGTCTGGCTCAATGTCCCCACTCCATCACACACACACTATCACTCAGCACTATATAGGTGCCTGACTCAAAATCCCCTCACCAAAGCACGTGTATATATATCATTGTTCATGCGCCCACTGCTGGTATGTCAGACTCCAGAGGGAAAGATCCTTCCCAAGCGCTAATCAAAAGCCAATATGGCCTGCTGCAACGTACAACCCGATCTAAATACAATATGCCAATAAGGCATGTNATATTAGTAAATATTAGTATCACCACAACAAGCATAAGAAAAATAGGAACACCATGAAATCTAGAAGAAAGATGCAAAGCAAAAGCGGTAGCTAGTAAATAGGACATGCACTGAAAAGCGAAATACTAAGCCACAACATTGCCAATAGCTATCTTAGACAAAAACAATAACAATAACAATAACAATAACAGTAACAATAACAATAATAGCAATAACAATAACAATAACAANTAATAATAATAGTAATAATAATAATAATAATAGTAATAGTAATAATAATAATAGTAATAATAATAATAGTAATAATAATAATAACAATAACAATAACAATAACAATAACAATAACAATAACAATAACAATAATAATAACAACAACAATAATAATAATAACAATAACAATAACAATAACAATAACAATAACAATAACAAAAATAACAATAACAATAACAATAACAATAACAATAACAATAACAACAATAACAATAACAATAACAATAACAACAATAATAACAATAACAATAATAATAATAACAATAACAATAACAATAATAATAACAACAACAACAACCCAGTAAAATTCCACTAATGGGGTCTAGGGAGGGTAGTGTGTACGCAGACCTTACCCCTACCCAGAAGGAGTAGAGAGACTGTTTTCGAAAGACCCTCGGCTCAAAAAAATAAAAGGACAAAATGACAAAAAGAAAATAATATTAGTATCACAACAACAATCATAGGATAAATAGGAACACCATGAAAACCAGAAGAAAGAGCCAAAGCAAAGGGAGACAATATTAGTAAATATTAGTATCACCACAACAAGCATAAGAAAAATAGGAACACCATGAAATCTAGAAGAAAGATGCAAAGCAAAAGCGGTAGCTAGTAAATAGGACATGCACTGAAAAGCGAAATACTAAGCCACAACATTGCCAATAGCTATCTTAGACAAAAACAATAACAATAACAATAACAATAACAGTAACAATAACAATAATAGCAATAACAATAACAATAACAATAACAATAATAATAACAACAACAATAATAATAATAACAATAACAATAACAATAACAATAACAATAACAATAACAATAATAATAATAATAATAATAATAATAATAATAATAATAAGAAGAAGAAGAAGAAGAAGAAGTCAATAAGGCATGTTGCGGCGTGGAACCCGATCCAAATAACACTTTCTCAACATGGCTATCAGGCCCACCTCGGTCATCAACCTCTCAAGTCTCAAGGGCTTACAATCTCATATCACTCAGCCCAAACAGTATCACATATGGAAAGTAACAACAACGTGTGATGTAACAACGAGCAATGAACAGAAACTGTGATATGATATGCATATAAAGAATCATGACTGAGTGTATAATTATAATTAAATCAGATAGCCCAAAACAATAGAAATAGTCTTATTACCTCTCAACCAAATAATCACATAGCCTAAACATGATTTCTAACATGATTCACAGCTCAGATAATCAAACAAGTAGGGAGAACACAGATATAACAAGATATGACAGCAAAACAAGTCCGGTAATAGTCTAAAAGTCAACTCTAATCATGACTACCCAGGTGCACTCCCACTCGCCTGTCACCTAGCATGTGTTTCGCCCCAATACATCACAAATAACATAGTTCCCAAGGATAATTACCCTCAAATCTAATTTTAGGAATGCTACTTACCTCGACCAAGCCAAATCAAATACCGAGCAAGCCTAACAATACTCTAGGAATGCCATCCCACACGAATCATCCTTTAAACGGCTCGAAACTAGCCAAAAGCAACTCAAAAGTATCAAACAATGCCATAGGAACCAAACCCAAACAATAACGGCCGAATCTTTAATTAATTACTCAAAGTCAACCAAAATGTCAACCCGGGCCCACACCTCAGAACCCAACAAAACTTACAAATTCCGATAACACATTCGTATACGAGTCCAACCATACCGATTTCACTCAAATTCGACTACGAATCGATGTTCAAAACTCAACAATTCACTTTAGAAAAGTTAGACAAATATCCCAATTACTCTTTTAGAATCACCAATTAAATACCAAAAATCGAAGATGGAATCATAGAATATAATCAAAACGGTGTAAAAAATACTTACTCCAATCCATATGGTGAAAATCGCCTCCAAAATTATCCAAATCCGAGCTCCATAACTCAAAATATGATAAAAATGACCAAAACCTTCGAAAAAGAGTACTTTTTACACTCCTCCAGGGGTACCCTTCGCAAACGCGGAAGAAAACTCGCATTCGCGAAGCACAAACTCACACTGCCACACTTTACCAAATGCATTTCCGGCAACACCATCACGAATGCGATAAACACACTACCAGACCTCCGCGAACGCGGACAAACCATCGCGAATGCGAAGAAGAACCCATCCAGACTGCCCAGCCCCCGCTCAACACTACGCGAACGCATAGACATGGTCGCGAACGTGGAGACTTAAATCCTCAACCACCGCGAACGCGAACTCTGTAGTGCGAATGTGAATAATAAACATCAAGCAACTCCCAATGTACTACGTGATCGCGACTCAACCTTCGCGATCGCGAAGAAGACCAGAACAAGCAGAAACCAGTAGTGCCAAAGAACATGGAAATGATCCGAAACTTATCCGAGCCCCTCGGGATCTCGTCCAAAGATGCCAACAAGTCTCAAAACATAACATGGACCTACTCAAGGCCTCAAATCTCACATAAAAATATCAAAACCACGAATCGTATCTCAAATTGAACTTAATGAACTTTCAACCTCCAAAACTTGTGCCGAACCATATCAACTCAACTCGGAATGACCTCAAATTTTGCACTCGAGTTTCAAATGACATAATGAACCTATTCTAACTTTCAGAATAATAATCCGAACCCGATATCATCAAAGTCAACTCCTGATCAAACTTATGAATATTATAAATCTTCAAATTGCCAACTTTCGCCAAATAGTGTCGAACCCTTCTAGAAACATTAAAATACAAATACGGGCATATGCCCAAGTCCAAAATTACCATACGAACCTAACAGAACCATCAAAACTCCGATCCCGGGATCAAATACAAAAAAGTCAAACTTGGTCAACTCTTCCAACTTAAAGCTTCTAAAATAAGAATCATTCTTCCAAATCAATCTCGAATCACACGAAACCAAAATTGACAATTCACACAAGTAATAATATATCATACGAAGCTACAAATGCCCTCGAGCCACCGAGCGAAATGTTAATGCTCAAAAGGACCGATCGGATCGTTACATAATGCTGAAAATATTAAAGGTGAATATGAGCCCACTCACCTGCCATGTATACCCCATAAGATGTATCTATGAAATGGTTACATGTGCGATTATTATTAACCCGCAACCTGGTGTTTGTTAGGTAACTTGTTCAATAATTTAATTTAGAGCATAATTTTCAGATTTTCTATTCAAGGCAGTTCATCTTGATAAGTTAGTTTACACCACAATTGGTTTAGCAAAATAATTTATTGAGTGCATCCACTTAATAGCTAAACTATTGCTTATGAGAATAAAATTATCTATATCAGTTAGATATGCATTATATACGAAAGTATATTACATTCTTCCCTCACATGTGGTTCGGGGTCAGGAGCCAAATAGTTCTATCTTATTATTATTGATGTGCGGTGTATATTTTGATTGACACCATAACGCACAAAGGTAGGTTTCCAAAGTTGAGGAAGCAAGTTAGTTTTTCTAACGTGAGGAGGAGACAGGCTAAACAGTTGAGAAAAAATTACGTGAAATGAATTATCATTTGTACATCCAGATTCTCAAATAAGATAATATAAACTTGAAGTTTATAAAAAGATAATTCATCTGCAATATATTGCAAAGTATGTCAGATGCATTTACTGACCCAAAGAAAGTAACTATATTCTCACTGCAAATGCTCCTATTAGAATAAGTCCTAAAAGGACAAAGTCTATGGTACGTTTAAAGTATATAGACAAATCGGTTTTAAATAAAATTCTTGATAAAGAAGATGAGCAAATGATCAAAATAACCATAATAAGGAGGCAAGTGATCTAGAAGATCACATGACATAATACTTCATAAAATTTTAGGAGAGGTTCAGGTACTTGAAAATATGAATGAAGAGATCTCTATGTTATGTCTTTATGAAAAAAAGGAGGCTGGAACCGATATAAAATATTCGTCGACTACATCTATGATAACGCAAAATATAAATGAGAATCTTAAGTCTGCAGAAACAATTCAAGTAGAATTAGTTTCATATGAAAGACATGTAATTTTGGACCTGCAGTTCAAATACTTGAAAGTATAAAGTCAATGGAGTGTGCAGTCACTTTTATCTATTTTATATGTCTAGCATGACATAAAAAATTGATATGCATCGAAAGTCTATTTATATGGCTTATATGACTTAACTTATATGGCAATCCCTGAAGGATTTAAATCGCTTAAAGCATATACAATTCTTGGTCCTGAAGTACCACATCCTAACTACAATTTATGCACATATGTATTTTGCTATAACTATAGGCATGATAATGTGATAGCGAAAATGTTTACCTCTATCGAGATACTGAAAGACCATTCCACAACATTATATGAAGACAAATCTCTCAAGAATGATGATTTCAAGGTGCAACATATTCATTCAAGTTAATATGGCTAGTTTGTTTATCAAATATCTACCGATGATCTTTTGAAGATGGTGCACAAGATTGGAATGCGAAGGCTCAAAGACGTGAATTGATTGTTTCATCATGGGGAGTTAATACGCGTTGTACTTTTTTTCCCTTATAATTTTTTGTCCCACTAGGTTTTCCTTGCAAGGCTTTTAACGAGGCAACCAAAGGCGTATTATTAAACATGTGTACTCTTTTTCTTATACTAGAACTTTTTTCACTGAGTTTTATTTTAGTTAAGGTTTTAACGAGGCACATTATCTGTTGAATAAATATTCAAGGGGAGTGTTATAAAAAATATTTTATTTATGGTGAATGTCTATCTTTTAGAGAGATTTTAGAGTTTGTTACTTTGTGGCTAAGTCATTTTTCCCTATAAATAAAGGGGTTCTATTCTATTGTAATCCATCTCAAATCAATAAAAATTCTCTCTCTCTACTTTTCTCTGCAATACTCTTCTTCTTTTATTGTTTTATAACAAAGAGAACATTTTTGCCCTAATTCATAAGAATTTTTGAATTTTTCATATTTTTAAAATTCTGTTAGTTAGATTTGAAAATAAATGTGTGTTATAACACATGGACAAAAAGATGCCCAACTATTAACTGAGGACAAAAGTTCCCCTAGCGGTATAGTACATAAGCAATTTGATCCTTTTCCACATAATATATATGTATAGAGCAAAGCAATTAAAAAGAAACTTATATTATGATATTCTCATCCCATGATTATTTATATTAGTTTTCATTCGACAAGACCCACTACACTAGATTTAGTCAATCGGGTGTGGACGGAGATTCCCAATAGATTTTGTATGAAATTGTCCGTAAGAAGGACTCTCGAAATGACTCAAAACGAAATTTGCAAAGATTATTGACCATACTTTCTATGTGAATTATAAACATTTTGTTCTTCAAGAGGCAAGTAGGAAACTCTATATCTTTCAAAACAATGAAAACAACTTACTTTCCAAGTAATTTGGAGTGCGACACCTGGACTCATTTTCACACTAGCCTTTTACAAAGATGACATGTTTAATAAAAAACAATAATAGTAATAATAATGGAGGAATGTAGTTTCTCGTCGGAGGGAGGTACTTGTAATTATCATAGTTAATTAGATGTGATATAAACATAATTTATTTAGTGTTTCAGTATTATGAATTAGACAAGGTGGGTTGCTCTGATGGTAAGCACCCTCCACTTCCAATCAAGAGGTTGTGAGTTCGAGTCACCCCAAGAGCAAGGTGGGGAGTTCTTGGAGGGAAGGATGCCGAGGGTCATTTGGAAACAGCCTCTCTACCCCAGGGTAGGGGTAAGGTCTGCGTACACACTACCCTCTCCAGACCTATTGTATATTGATAGTATAAAACAATTCTTTATATTATCAATGTATATCAGTTAAATTATTTATTTATACGTTATCTGAATAATTAGAAACTATATTTTTAAAATATATTTTTCATATATTTGGGAAAGGGTGGGTTTGTGAATAACAAGAAAAGGAACGAAGAAGAGTAGAAAGCTTCTGATGAGAGCATGTAAGTTTGTGCAAGGTGAAAGAAGTTGCAAAATGCACTCCAATCCTAATTTTAATCACATGTTAGATAAGAAGAAGAATATTTTAATTTTCTTTTTGTTACATTGTTAACAAGAGAAACAGAGAGTAAACCTAGGAATATCAAAATCTCTGATATTTTGGTTGATGGTAACTGGCACTGAGAAGGATGAGATGTTCATTTTCCTGACTATGTGAAAAGTACCATCAATAAGTTACACATCCATCTGAATCCTAATGGAGCGGATAAACCTTTATGAACAACTGATAATAAAGAAAATTTCTGGATGACTTCTGTCTGGAAACTCTTCAGAAACAATAAGAATAAGAATTGGGTGGATAGTATGATTTGGCACAAGCTTGTGCCTTTCAAGATGAATTTTATTGTTTGGAGAGCTTTAAGGGATAAACTTCCTACTGACGCGAGGGTCTCTAGAATGAGAATCACCATCCCATTCAGATGTTGTTGTTGCAGGATACCTGGCACTGAAGATGTTGAATAATTGTTTTGCAGTGGGGCATTTCTCAAGAAGTGTAGAAAGTCCTTTATGGTCCTCTAGGTATCCCCTACACTAACATCTCTTATAGACAATTAATGATCAATTGGTGGAATAAAAAGGTGTTGAATCCTATTAGTATCTTGGTAACTAGATGTCTGCCTGTTGTTACTTCTTAGGAACTATGGAGATCCAGCTGGTGTAGTGCCAAATATAATACTGACATACCTAACGTGAGAAGAACTGTTATTTTAATTTCCTTTAGTATTGCTCAATTAGTGATGAAGCAGTTCCCTGGTGTCAAGCTGCACTATAATTGGGACGGTGTCTCTCAACTGCTAAACTATAATATTTCCTTCAAGAAGGCTCTGTTGCTCATATGGATCAGACCCCATGTTTCTTTTGTTAAAGTTAACTCATGTTGGAGCTATAAGAATGGAGTTTGTGGAGGTGGTGGTGTAATTAGAGATTGTGATGGCCATCTCAACTTTGCTTACTCTCTTGTGTTGAGACTTGGTACAAGTAATTGGGCTGAAGCTGTAGCCTTGTTATTTGGTATCAAATGGTGTAAAAACAACAGATTCGATAAGATTATTGCTAATAATAACTCCAAGCTGCTGGTAGATTGTGTTAATGGGTATAGTGGTACTCCTTGGAGGATCCTTAAAGAAGTGGAGGAGTTGAAAGTTCATAAGGAACAAACTGGCTTTTTATTGGATCATTGCTTCAGAGAAATCAACCAAGTAGCTGACAAGCTAGCATCTATGAGCTATACTTTCTCTCAATCTCATATTTTCCATAATTTTGCTGAACTTCCAAGACAAGTCAAAGGTCTCATGGTGTTAGATAGATGAAATTTACCTACTTTCAGAACCTCTAACAAGAAGAGGACTGACATTATCTTCCAACCTCCATGACTTACGAGCCTTGTATAATATAGATAGATCCTAGATATTTTTGTATAGATTGGATACATCATATCTCATGGCTAGTTGGTGTGCCAATAGCATTTAGATCATCTTTTGTATCAAAGATAGTTTTGCTATCTTTCAAGCTAAGGATCAGGGAGCTAGGTAGGACTTTTTGTGTACTCCCTCAACTCAATATACTCTGTTCGGAAAGATGAATAAAATGCTTATTTGGGTTTTAAAAAAATAGAGAATAGTATTAGTTTACGACGTCAAGTAATACTTAAATGAGATTTTTTTTGTTCATATATCATAATTCAAACTTATTTTCTAAAGTTCTTTAAAGTTTCAAATTTATCCGTTATAACTGTATTTTCTTTATAATTTATATACAATCCATTATTAGTGCCTTAAATTAGGGGATTCAGTTGTACCATTTTCCTTTTTTCGCTCTTATCCTCTTTTCCTATTCTCTGCCACCTCTCTCCATCCAAAACTTCTTCTTCTTCGAACACCCTCAAAATTGAGATATAAACTCCAAAGAATATTCTCAATCATTTGCAATAACATCCAATCCAAACAAATAATATATTTTGAAAATCTGAACTTGAATTCAAAGCTTTGAACCTTTTTAATGGTTGTCAATGGTGGAGAGTCAAACATTTTCAAAATTTATTGATTGACAATTTCAATTCGAACATCAATTATACAACATGAAAGAAAAAGAACAGAGAGAGAGAGGAGAGAGAGAGCTGAATAGGGATAACTGATATTCCCTATTCAATTCCTAATATAAAGGGATACTCATTCAATAATAATTTTTTTATAATTGGTAAATTGTATATAATTAAGTTAAAATTTCAATAGTGAAGGTAAATAAATTTCAAAAGTAATATAGATAAGTAAAAATCTCTATTTGAATTTCTGACACTACAGTCCAAATTACTATTTTCGGGGGATAAAAGGGGAGATTTTTATAAACAACCATGAAAGGTTTAACTATGAGGCTAAAATCTTATGTTTGGCAAAATGAAAGGACATCCAACAACAATTATTACGCCTCTCTCAAATAAATTGGGGTCGAAGATATGAATTTTTACTTTTTTCTTTAAGTTCAACTCAATATAATTATCATCCAAATTAAAGTAAAAGTACAAAAAATAATTAAGTATATAT
>AWOL01S0023394.1:37570-54093 GCA_000715115.1 Nicotiana otophora | reverse complement strand
TACCTCGTCTCTACTCCACTAAGGTTAGTCTTGATACTTACTGGGTACCGACCGTGGTGTACTTATACTATACTTTTGCACATTTTTGTGCAGAGTCGGGTATTAGAGATATCGGACTTGAGCAGAGTTAAAGCGGGATCGTAAGGATTCAAGGTAGAGCTCCTTGGTCGTCATAGTCCCTTGGAGTCTTTTCATTTCATTGTACTGTTAATTTGTAATCAAACAGTATTGTATATTCGGTCCTCGTGATCATTCCATGTATTCAGTTAGAGTTCGTGACTCAGTACTACCAGTCTTGGGAGGTTGTATATTCATATTTATTCCGCTGTTAGTTTTAGTTACTTATTCAATTCAAAACAAAAAATGGCTTCAAAATATAATTGAAATCGGCTTACCTAGTCTTAGAGACTAGGTGCCATCACGACGCCTGTGGTGGGATTTTGGGCCGTGACAGAAACTTTTCGAAGATAGAGTTGTCATTTATTCTCCCGTTTGCTTGTGTAAGAGACTCCAACTATCTTCATGTAACGACCCGACTTGTCGTTTTGAGAATTAGTATCCCGTTCAGCGGCTTAAGATCTCGACCAACCTCGTAATACGTATTATGACTTGCGTGCGTGGTTGAGTTTGGTTTTCGGACGATTCGGGATCAAATTGGAAGAACAATTCTTATTTAATAAGCTTAAAAGAAAAGAGTTGACCGGAGAGTCGACTTTTGAGCAAACGACTCCGGAATAGAATTTTTATGATTCCAATAGCTCCGATGGTGATTTTGGACTTAAGAGTGTGTCCGGATATTTATTTTGAAGTCCGTAGTTGATTTTGACTTGAAATGACGAAAGTTGAAAATGGAAGGTTTGGAAGGTTGACCGGGAGTTGACTTTATTGATATCGGGGTCGAAATCCAGTTATGGAAATTTTGATTGGTCCGTTATATCGTTTATGACTTGTGTGCAAAAGTCGAGGTCAATCAGACTTGATTTGATATGTTTCGGCATCGAATGTAGAATTTGGACATTTCTAGAATATTTCGACGTCGTTTCTTCAAACATAAGTGGTATCACATTAAGCAAATGAGCCCCAAAATTTATTTTGATTGAAGCATTAGATCCGTATTGAAATTACAGAGCCATAGCAAAAAGAGTCATCGAAGTCGGACATTGTATGAGAGAGTTATGCCCATATTCGGGCAAAATAGAAATGTTTTCACATCGCCAGCGCCCAGGGTAGCGTGGGGTGCTGGGAATTTTGAGGTTCTGGAAATTGGGCCACAAAGAGCTCCCCATGCCACCTGTGGCGCTCAAAATATTATATACTCATTTCGGGGTTCATTTTCCCCGATTCCTCTTGGCCGCATTTTAGGGGTTTCCTCCACTCTCTCAAGACCTCCAACTCCCCCCATCTCCAAGGTGATTAATACCTACTAATTTGGTGTTTCATTCTATCATTTCCACTTTAAAACTAACTCAATCCACCATGAAATCCTTAGATCTTCAAGAAATTTCTTCAAAAACTCAAAAGAGGGTTTTGGCAAGATTGTTTCTAAACGGTA
The DNA here is from genome assembly GCA_000715115.1 of Nicotiana otophora. Taxonomy (NCBI): domain Eukaryota; kingdom Viridiplantae; phylum Streptophyta; class Magnoliopsida; order Solanales; family Solanaceae; genus Nicotiana; species Nicotiana otophora. Next base: position 52,541 of record AWOL01S0023394.1, on the reverse strand, counting down.
ATCCTACACCCTTATAGATATATGCATGGATTTATTAAGAGCATGTGAGTAAAAAATAAGTATTAACACTTATTGGATGGTGGTTGAAAGCCATAAATACTTAAACTAGATTATTGGGTATTGTAAAGATTTTGTAATGAATTAATTAGCAACAACTGGGTGGATGTGAGTTCATTGATGATTTTAATGGTACTAAAGAAGGTTGTTTGTAGACAAAGGATGGTTTAGTATTTCTTGTTGGTGGGAAGGAGGGATTTTTGGATGAAGAAATACCATTACTAGAGGTAGTAAAATGCTATGTGCTCTAGGTGTTTGATAAAATGTCTAAATGACCAAAGATCTGGAAATTCGTTTACTAATATTTGTCCAATTTAATTATGTTGATGTAGATTGAAGTTGTAAGAGTAGTGTGAGGTTTTAATATTACTAAAGAGCTGAACTAAGGAAGTTCGATTTGTGGCGATCTTATTTTCTAGAGATTTTCAAGGGAATCATCGGGATTTGAGCCGTCCGGAGGTGGCTTCACTCGCGAAGATCATTTAAAATATTGGTTTAGTTTCATAAAGGTAAGTGTCTTATCTAACTTCGTGTGGGGAAAACCACCCCTTAGGATTTGAGATGATTATGGCATTCGTGTTATGTGAAGGTCGTGTACGCGAGGTGACGAGTGGGTACACGACCTATATGTGGTATTTTACCGATTTGAACTGTTAGGCTCCCTTCATGTCATTAATTGTAACTATTGTTTCATGACTACAACTTTTGTGTTAGAATTGTTTGTACATGTTTTACTTGAAATTGTTAGCACATGTTCCATCTTTGGTGTCAAGATCACCTTATATGCCAATTGTTGATTGTAACCACTCGTTGAATTCATGCTTTACCTGCCACATGCCTTAATTGTCAATTGATGCTCATAAATTGTGCCTTGGCTTATGGATTGTCATTTCCTTGCTATTTGATTTCGTGAGCTATCGTGTAGCCTTTTTCATTAGTTGTGACTTTTTTGTGTAGCCTCGTTATTCATTTTGACTTTGTGGTATACTGTAGTTGGTTGTAAATTGATTGCTTAATTTGTGTTGCTGTTGGATCATGTTGCACGCCGCAACAGAATTTAATTAAAAGATTATATTCTTGGAACGGGTTGCACGCCGCAACGGAATTTATTTGTAAGATTATATTGTTGGATCGGGTTGCACGCTGCGAATTTATTTGAAAGATTATATTATGGGATCGGGTTGCACGCCGCAATAAATTTTACTTTAAGATTATATTTTTGGATCGGGTTGCACGCCGCAATAAATTTTACTTTAAGATTATATTTTTGGATCGGGTTGCACGCCGCAACGAAATTTATGTGAAAAATTATATTAGGGGATCGTGTTGCACGCCGCAACGGATTTTATGTTAAAGATTATATTGTTGGATAGGATTGCACGCCGCAACAAATGTACAAATATGAAACTATTGCGAAATTAAGGTTAATTCCCATTTGTGAATCTCATGATGCATTTCATGCTAGGACGGTTACTTTGATTTCTTAAATCACTTCTGTAACGACCCAATCGGTCGTTTTGAGCATTTGTATTTCGCTCGGTAGTTTACGGGCATTAGTAACTCCGTATGATGTATTATGACTTATGTGAATCGTCAGTTTTGATTTTCAGGTTATTCGGGATTAATTTGGAAGAATGATTCTCAACTAGGGAGCTTTAAATTTGAAGAGTTGACCAAATTTGACTTTTTAAAATTTGACCTCGGATTCAAATTTTGATGGTTCCATTAGCTCAGTTGGGTGATTTTGTACTTAGGAGCGCGTCCAGATTGTGATTTGGAGGTCCGTGGTTGAATTTGGCTCGAAATGACGAAAGTTGAAATTTTAGAAAGTTTGACCAGGAGTGGACTTTTTGATATTGGGGTCGTATTCCAATTTCGGAAGTTGGAGTAGGTCCGTAATGTCGAATGTGAAATTTGAGGTCAATCGAACGTGATTTGATAGGTTTCGGCATCAGTTGTGGAAGTTTGAAGTTTCAAAGTTCATAGATTTTGATTTGAGGTGCGATTCGTTGTTTTGATATTGTTATATATGATTTGAGGCCTCGAGTAGGTCCGTATTATGTTATGGGACTTGTTGGTATGTTTGGATGGGGTCCCGAGGGGCTCAGGTGAGTTTCGGATGTAGTTCGGATCATTTTAAATGGTTTTTGCATTGCTGGTTTTTCTGCTGTTACCTGTTGTTTCTGACATTCTTCGCGATCGCGAAGGCTTGGCCGCAATCGCGAAAGGTGTTTGGTCAGTGGAGCTATTTTTTCTTCGCGTTCGCGCTTCTGAGGTCGGGTTCGCACTGGATTGAAGATTGTGGTCTTCGTGCCCGCGTCCATGTCTATGCGTTCGCATAGTGTTGAGCGGGGTTGGTCAGTCTATATGGATTCTTCATCGCGTTTGCAGTGTGTTTCATCACGTTCGCGGAGGTTTTGCCGAGAACGCATAGTGAAAAGTGAGGCAGTGTGGGTTTGTGCTTCGCGAACGCGAGGCTTCTACCGCGTTCGCGTAAGAGGATACCTGGGCAGAAGTATAAAGTACTCTATTAAGTGTTCTCTATTAGGTTTTGGTTATATTTCATTAGTATATCTTTGTTTTTGGTAATTGAATTGTGAATTTTAAAGAGGAAATTGGAGGTTTGGGCCTAAAGTTTCATAATGTGAATTTTTGAGTTTTGAACATCGAATTGTAATCGGATTTGAGTGAAACTAGTATAGCTGGACTCGTAATTGAATGGGTTGTTGGATTTTGTACATTTTATCGGGTTCTGAGGTGCGGGCTCGGGTTGGACTTTTGGCCGGTTTTGGGCTTTTGATTCAAGATTTGATTTTTTTCGATCGGGATTGGTTCCTTTAGCATTGTTTGATGTATTTGAGTTATCTTTAGTTAGTTTCGAGCCGTTCGGAGGTTGGAACGCGCAGAATGACATTTTGGAGCATCGCTTGGCTTGCTCAATGTTGGAATTGGATTATTAGAGGTAAGTAATTCTTCTAATCTTGGAGTTGAGGGTATGAAACCCCTAAATACGTGTTATGTGATTAGTATTGAGGTGACGCACATGCTAGGTGACGGGTGTGTGGGCGTACACCATGTGAATTGAGACTTTATTGTTCCCATGGCACCGTATAGTGGTCCTACTTTGTTGATATCCGTGTTTTCACTATGTGATAAAGTAGTTAAGCTGTCAATCATGCTAGATATCATGTTTAGGCATTATGCCGATACTATTTGGACCCATAGTGGTCGTTTCTTACTGTCATCTCACTGATTTCATTGATATTTCATAATCAATCATATCCATGCATTCATACCATATCTCAGTCTCAGTTATTATTTATTGATACATCATATCATTATTGTCGTGCTAGTTTCATGACATTGTGAGCCCGTGAGTGAGACTGGAGAGATTGATGACCGAGTGAGGCCGAGGGCCCGAGTGAGAGTGACATTTTGGGATCGGGCTGCACGCCGCAACATATTATATTGATTATATTTTATGGGATCGGGATGCACGCAGCAGCGATATATTGATTACATTCTATGGGATTGGGTTGCACGTCGCAACGATATAGTGCTTGGGCTTAAAGGAGCCCCTCCGGAGTCTCCACACCCCCAGTGAGCACAGTCGACTATAAATATGGATCTGGCTGCATGCCGCAGCGGATATTGTACAGTGCTGAGTGATTGGGTGTGCTGAGCTTAGTGAGAGAGAATGTGAGACAGTGAGATTGAGTACTCTGAGAGTGTGAGTACATGAGCTCATCATCGAGATGTGCTACATTTGACATGCGTACTTGTGATACATGCATAGATGTGCATTTCCTTCTGCTACCCAGTTTTGGGGACATTTTATGATTTTACCTGTGTTTTGACATGTAGACATAGAGAAGTACTTTTCTCATGCTATCTGAAAATGAAACATCTTACTCTTTGTTGAAAGGATTTTGGAAAAAATCACAGTTTTCAGACTTACTCGTATTTTGGCTTATTCGGTAAAAGATTTGGGTTTTCACTGAGATACTTGAAAAGAAATGCCTATTTTTTTGTAACTGTGAATGAACAGAGCCTTTTATTTCTTAGATACTCTTTTGTTATTGTACTATGTTGTTATGAACTGTTGTGGAATATTGGTGTTGGATCCGACCTTTTTGTTAGCTCGTCACTAGTTTCTACCTAAGGTTAGGTTTGTTACTTATTGAGTACATGTGGTCGGTTATACTCATACTATACTTTTACACCTTGTGTGCATATGTTGGCTATTGATATTGTTGTGTTCGTTGGGAGCTGGATCTGATGATGTACATGCGTTTCAGTTGTAGTTGCCTCTTGTTCGTGGTAGCCTTAGATCTATAAAATTCTATTTATGTACTTTTCAAACATACGATGTATTTACTTTATTTCAGCTTTGAAAACTCTATTCTTAGAAGCGCATGATTTGTACTACCAGTTCTTGAGAAATGTATAAGATTAAGATTTTTTTCTTTACTTAAATTGCTTTAATAATTATTATTGGAATTGGATATTTGATAATTGGCTTACCTATCGGATTGGGTTAGGTGCCATCACGACTAGTCGGATTTTGGGTCGTGACAACTTTATTGTATTTGGTCATAATTAATTAACCGTCAATATATTAAAAATGGAATAAAATGGAGTTCTTGTGTGAGTCATTCATTCTATGTGATATGTTAAATTGCTGAAAATTTAGCAGATATAAATGAAAGAATTTTCACGTTGTTCCACATGCGTGTCTTTCAAAAATAAAACTCATATCTTATTATCTATTAATTTAAATGGTGATTATATTTTTATTCTAATTGATACCTCAACTTCGTTATTATCTTATTGTCATGTAATTTATGTGAAAAATATTATTATATCGTTTTACTTTAATAAATCCCATATTTATCTCGTTAAAATTTGATTGAATGCCTTAATTTTTATAAATATAATATTTTATTGGATATCATATATCTCTAACCTTAACTAAATTGATATTCTATTGCACAACCTCTCCACTATTTTACTTTATTTAAATCCTAAATTGGCTTAATAACTCATTTGATGCTTTACTATGTTCAAGTTAAAATTATGTTTAATTGTGTTTAAATTATTCATCATTTCATGGCAAGGACGAGAGTAAAAACACGAAGGGTAATGTCGTGCCATTTTTATATTATATTTGTACTCTGACAATGTTGTTTCTCAATTGCTTGATTGTTTGTTGTATGTCATCCATGTTCTCATTATTTTCATTTTTGATTTGTATTGAAAATTCTTCTATTATTAGCCTTACACTGATACTTTGTCACGACCTAAAATCTGACCTGTCGTGATGGCGCCTGTCTCAATACTAGGCAAGCCAAAAATCTCAATAAACCACCATTTCTTTTAAATTTGAAAACAAAATAATTAAATTCAGCGGAAGAAATCTCACAATTTCAAATATGACACTCCCAAAATTCGGTGTCACTGAGTACATGAGCATCTAATATGTATACAATATTTGACTGATAAAAACCACTGTATGAAAGTATAGAATAGTTCAATAACTGAAGGAAAGAGAGACAAGGTCAGCGGATGTCAAGCAGCTATCTTGATAGTCTCCAACTGATAATACTCTGAAATCTAATAATCTCCGTTTCTGAAAGCACCTGGATCTGCACACGAGGTGCAGAATGTAGTATGAGTACAACCAACTCAATAAGTAATAAGACTAACCTCTGGGGTGAAAGAAATAATGATCTTCGCAGGTACAATCCAGTATAACTAATGGTACAGAAATGTAGGCATACTTTCATGTTCAACTGTTAAACTCAGTACAAGTGAAATAGATCAATACGGCATGATATGAGGAATATGCCATCTCAGTAGAAAGACCTCATGTAAATACTGGTCACAAATTATCTGGTCACTCGGTACTATTTATGGACAATCCAGCCCAGGGATATTCTAACCCGCATATATATACACATCGACTGACAGTCAGTCATTCAGTACCGTATAAGGCTAATCCAATTGTGGGGTAATGTATCCCCAAATGTAAATGATACAGACAAGATCCATGTCCAGGTAAATGCATTACAATACAAATAAGTAAGGCAAGTCTATGCCCTGGGAAAAATCTATCTCGAATATATACATAATCAGTAAGTAAGGCAAGTCCATGCCCTGGGAAGTCCATCCCAAATATATATAATCATCTACGCTCACTAGGGGTGTGTACAGACTCCGGGGGGGCTCCTTTAACCCAAGCGTAATACAAAGCCAATGTGGCCTACTGCAGGCGGGTAGTCCCGATCCGTATAATAATAAAGCCTATAAGGCCTGCTGTAGGAGGGTAGCCCCGATCCATAAAATAGTAAAGCCAATAAGGCCTGCTACAGACGGGCAACCCCGATCCAGAACAATAATAATGTATAAAGTCATTCTAGCCTACTGCAGGCGGGCAGCCCTGGTCCATTTAATAATAACATATATAAAGCCAATATGTCCTGCTGCGGCACGTAGCTCGATCCCATAAATATCCTCACAACAACAACAACAACCCAGTATAATCCCATTAGTGGGGTCTGGGGAGGGTAGTGTGTACGCAGACCTTACCCCTACCCTGGGGTAGAGAGGCTGTTTCCAATAGACCCTCGGCATCCTTCCCTCCAAGAACTACCCACCTTTGCTCTTGGGGTGACTCGAACTCACAACCTCTTGGTTGGAAGTGGAGGGTGCTTAACGAATATGACTAAGTGTGAAATGTATATTTTGGAAACAATTAATTCAATAGCAATACGACCCTATGGGTCCCAAAATATCGGCACGTAGCCTACACATGATCTTTAATAAAAGCCTTAACTCAATTTCTGTAACATGTTCAGATAATAACATGATTCTTTAATATTTATAACTACACAAGATTTATTCAAGACATAATTTATATGGTGCACATCCACATGCTCATCACCTATCGTGAGTGTCACCTCCAAACAATTTATATCAAACCAAATTCGGGGATTCATACCCTCAGAACCAAGTTTAGAAGTGTTACTTACCTCAAACTGTATAATTCTTTACTCTGGTATGCCTTTGCCTCGTGAATTAGCCTCCAAACACCTCGAATCTGAGTTTTAACTCCAAATATTGCCCATTTGGCCCATGTCTCGGAACTCGACAAAAGCTACAAAATATGAACGCCCATTCAACCACGAGTCTAACCATACCAAAATTACTAAATTTCGATAACAATTCGGCCCTCAAATCCTCAAATTTATCCAAGAGGGTTTTCAAACTTTTCCAACTTAATTCACCAATTAAATGATAAAAACAAACCATGGATTCAGGTAATTTAACCAATATTGAGTTAAGAACACTTACCCCGTTGTTTCCTCTGAACATCTCCCAAAATTCGCCTCAATCCGAGCTCCAAATCATTAAAAATGGAAGTCCCGTTTTCTGAACTTAAACTTTCTGTCCATACCTCTCTTCTTCGCAAACACAACAGGTCCCTCGCGTTCGCGAAGCACAATTCGATGGTCCAGAATTTATCCCTTTGCGAATGCGACCATGGCTTCGCGAACGCGAAGCTTTACCTATCTCACCCTTCGAGAAGGCGATCATGGCTTCACGAGCGCGAAGCTTTACCAGCTCAAACCTTCGCGAATGCGACCACAACCTCGTGAACGCGTAGAACAATGACATGGGGTCCCCAATCGCCTTACTCCTCTTCGCGAACGCAATACCACTCCTGTGTTCGCGATGCACACACAGACCATACTTTTGTGTTCGCGTCCTCCCCTTTGCGAATGCGAAGAACAAAATCTCACACTCAGAAAATACTATTCGCGAACGCGAGGGCCCACTCGCGAACCCCCGGGACCTTAACCAAACATACCATCAAGACCTAAAATATCATACGAACTTAGTCGAACCCTCAAATCACCTCAAACGACGTTAAAACCAGGAATCATACCCCAAAGTCAAGCATAATGACTTTGAAATTTCAAGTTTCCTCAAACGACACCGGAACCTATTCAAATCAAGTCGGATTGACCTCAAATTTTTGCGCACAAGTGATAAATGACATAACGGAGGTAATAAAATTTTCAGAATCAAATTTCGACCCTGATATCAAAAATTCAACCCCCCGATCAAACTTCCCAAAAATAATTCAACTTTCGGCATTTCAAGCCTAATTCCACTACGGACCTCCAAATAATTTTCCGGGCATGCTCCTAAGCCCAAAATCACCATACGGAGCTATTGGGATCATCAAAACTCTATTCCGGGGTAGTTTACACATAAGTCACCATCCGGTCAACTATTTCAACTTAAGCTTCCAACATGAAACTTTATTCTTCCAAGCTAATTCTGAAATACCTTAAAACCAAAACCGACAATTCACACAAGCCATAATACCTTGTAGGAAGTTATTCAAGACTTCAAATAGTTGAAAGGAGTGTAAATGCTCAAAATGACCGGTCGGGTCGTTATAATCTTCCCTACTTAAACATACGTTCGTGCTCGAACGTGCCAAGAGTTGTTACTAAGCCTTTAAACCACTGTTCCTCCTTACCATGCATATACCTGGGGTGATCCCATATCACCCTATTCTATATAGGCCTGACAACATAACACAACTAAAAATCATTAATTTAACCTTAGCCCAAAACTTGGAGCCCAATTTCTAACATCCAAAATTCTTTCCAAGATCTAAATCTCACACACCGTATAAATTTGAACAATCTGTATCAAGCCATAGCCATAACCCCAGTTATACTCACATTACATACTACACAACTCACAAGCTCGCAGCACTATTCCCGATCACAATCACTGTAATTACTCTAAACCAACCAAGTACAAGTATTAAAACCTCGCATTCAACAGAACCTCATTCCAAAACCTTCGTACACTGCCAATGATGAAAGAAACAATCAAAAACTCATAACCACTCATCAGATCAACTAGCCATGGAGCTCTATTGCCCCAACCAGAACCATAATCCTCTCGAATTATCATAATCAAGCTTGATAGTACCTATTCTATATCCTATGACCTTATATTATTAAACACAACTATCCCATATACACGCCACATCAATATAACTCCAGCCACCACTGCACAATCCGTGTACCCAAATATGGGAGATGTCTCAAGGAAGAAAACCATATTGCAAGTTCAACAAGCATCACTACAACTGTAATGCTATAAGCTCATTATATATAGTAGAATCAAGGCACACAAATTTAAAAATAGTAACAGTTCTTCTAGAGCTCACATTAAGATCACTCGCACGGATAACTCACGTGCTACAGTATCAACATCTGGCCCCGCACGGACAACCCACGTGCCAATAATATGAATATCTGGACCCGCACGGATAACTTACGTGCCAATAATATAAACATCTGGACCCGCACAATACACCACATCTATTATGCCATCATACGACAAACAAAAAAATTCCATTATCAACTCTGAGTCACCAGTAAATTACATACCTTATTAGTTAGAAACCTTTCTCTTACTTCCTTCCACGTGGAAATCACAATACACAACATGTTTTCCACACAAGTAGAAAATATCCGGTTCAAACCATCAAGAACTGTGATGACCCAAAAGGTCATCTTATATTTTAGAACTCGAATATGCACTCTTAAGCCTTAAAAATCTCATTTTTACCCTCCTCGATTTGTGTGTGCAGTCCGAGCAGGTTTCCGAAAAGCTTTTATGTTGAAAGCTAATGAAAATAATATTTTTTGTCTTAAAAGTTAATTTTAGTTGACTTCGGTCAACAATTTTGGTAAACAGGCCTGGATCTGTGTTTTCACGGTCCTGGTAGGTCCGTATCGAATTATGGGACCTGGCTGTATGCCCGGAATCGAATTCGGAGGTTCTTAGCTCAAGTTATGAATTTTTGATTAAAATTTAAAGTCTGAAAATTTATTAGTTTTTAAGAAGTGATCGATGTTTGGCATTGTTAATATCGGGTCCGTATTTTGGTTTCAGAGCCCGGTACAGTTTCATTATGATATTTAAGACTTGTCTGTGAAATTTGGTGAGAAACGAAGTTGATTTGACGTGATTCGGACGTCCAGTTAAGAAGATATGGATTTTAAAGTGTTCTTAAGAATTTCATTTGATTTGGTACTAAATTCATAGTTCTAGGTGTTATTTTGGCGATTTGATTACGCGAGCAAGTTCGTATGATATTTTTAGACTTGTGTGCATGTTTGGTTTGGAGCCCCGAGGGCTCGGGTGAGTTTCGGATAGGCCACGGATGTTTTGGACTTTGGAAATCTGATTTTTCTGCAGAGTCTGTGTTCTGGCATGTCCTTCTTCGTGTTCGCGAAGGCACTCTCGCAAACACGAAGAGTAAATTAGGCAGCTGAGGATTTCTTCTTCGTGAAACGCGAAGGCTTGGTCGTAAATGCGAAGCGATAGGGGCGTTACCCTTCGCGAACGCATAGTGTTAGGCACTGGGGAGGGGGGAGTCAGCCTTTTTTCATCGCGAACGCGAGAAATGTCTCGTGAACGCGAAGACCAGGGAAGGGTAGCCTACACGAACACGAGCACCGCCTCACGAACGCGAAGGATTGGCAGCCAGTATCCTTCGCGAACGCGACAGTGCTCTCGCGAACACGATGAACACTGTCGCCCAGCACTTAACAGAATCCAAAACGGTATTTTTGCCAAAAAACTCATTTTTCTCAAAAACCAAACGGCGAGGGGCGATTTTGTAAGAGTCATTCCTTCCCCAAATTGTTGGTAAGTGATTATAAATCATTTTCTTTCAATTACCCATTACATTTCTTGAATTTTCAACCTAAAAGCTAGAGTTTCATGGTAGAATTAGGGGTTAGGGTAGAAAATAGGAATTTTGGAAATTTGGGGATTTAGACCTCAATTTGAGGTCGGATTTCAAAACTAATTACATATTCAGGCTCTGGGGTGAATGGGTAAAAAGATTTTGGTCCGAACCTCGGATTTTGACCAAGCGAGCCCGAGGTCAATTTTTTGACTTTTTGGAGGAAAAATTGAAAAATTTAATTTATGAAATATAATTGATTCCTTTAGCAATATTTGATATTATTGAGTCAGTTTTGAATAGATACGAGTGGTTTGGAGGTGAATTCCAAAAGAAAAGTTGTGATTGAGAATTAAGTGGCCTTCAGAGCGAGGTAAGTGTTGTGCCTAATTTTGGCTTGAGGGAGTAGGTATTGTGTGAGTATTTGCTACGTGTTTTGTTGTTGAATACGACGTATAGTTAAGGTGACGAGCTTCTATACATTGTGGTCGAGTCATAGCACGCGAGTGAAATTCCATTCTTGCAAATTTATATTCTTAAATCTTATTATCCATGCTTATTCTTGTTGTTGAAATGTTGGGAAACTTGTATCCGGTTCCACCAAGGTCAATAAAATTGTGAATATTGATTTGAGGTTGAGATGTTAAATTGTGAAAGTAATCATTTATGAAATTTTGATTTTCTTGTGAAACTCCTCTCTATCCGTTGTTATTGATTCTGCGAATTGTGAGGAAGAGTTTAAAGCACGAAGGGTGATGCCATGCATAATTTAATTATATTGTGAGGAAGAGTGTAAAGCACGAAGGGTGATGTCGTGCATAATTTAATTATATTGTGAGGAAGAGTGTAAAGCACGAAGGGTGATGCCGTGCATAATTTAATTATATTGTGAGGAAGAGTGTAAAGCACGAAGGGTGATGCCGTGCATAATTTAATTATATTGTGAGGAAGAGTGTAAAGCACGAAGGGTGATGCCGTGCATAATTTAATTATATTGTGAGGAAGAGTGTAAAGCACGAAGGGTGATGCCGTGCATAATTTAATTATATTGTGAGGAAGAGTGTAAAGCACGAAGGGTGATGCCGTGCATAATTTAATTATATTGTGAGGAAGAGTGTAAAGCACGAAGGGTGATGCCGTGCATAATTTAATTATATTGTGAGGAAGAGTGTAAAGCACGAAGGGTGATGCCGTGCATAATTTAATTATATTGTGAGGAAGAGTGTAAAGCACGAAGGGTGATGCCGTGCATAATTTAATTATATTGTGAGGAAGAGTGTAAAGCACGAAGGGTGATGCCGTGCATAATTTAATTATATTGTGAGGAAGAGTGTAAAGCACGAAGGGTGATGCCGTGCATAATTTAATTATATTGTGAGGAAGAGTGTAAAGCACGAAGGGTGATGCCGTACATAATTTAATTATATTGCGAGGAAGAGTGTAAAGCACGAAGGGTGATGCCGTGCATAATTTATTTATATTGTGAGGAAGAGAGTAAAAGCACGAAGGGTTATGTCGTGCAGTCTTATTTGTTATTTGGTAAGGTTGAGAGTAAAAGCACGAAGGGTGATGCCGTGCAGTTTTCCTTGCTGTCTTAATTGCTCAATTCGTTTAAGGATTTCCTGTTTAATTATGCCTTTTCATTATTCTCACTCTTTATGTTGTATTCCCCCACTGTATGTTCTCCTCCCATTATTTTTGCATTATTGTTTTACTCATTGCTGTTGCCTCTAGCATGATTATACTGTTCAGGTTATATATGGGTGTCTTGTATTAGCCTCGTTACTACTTCGCCGAGGTTAGGTTCGACACTTACCAGTACATGGGGTCGGTTGTACTGATGTTGCACTCTGCACTTTCTGTGCAGATTTTGATACCGGCTCAGGTTGATCGAGATTTGCTACTGGTCCGTTATCCGGAGACTCAAGGTAGATCTATCGGCGTTCACAGACCTTGATGTCCCCGTCTATCCTTTATGTCTCACTGTTTTCTTTTATTCAGACAGTTGCATGTTCTTTAGACTATTACTTGTTGTAAATTCTAGAATGCTCGTGAATTTTGACTCCGGGTCCGGATGGTAGTGGTTAATACTGATTCATGATATTGCGCACTTGGTATATTTCATTGTAGTTAAATAATGTTAAATACTGAATGGAAATAAGAAATTGGTAAATGATTCTCTAACGTTGGCTTGCCTAGCAAGTGAAATGTTAGGCACCATCACGGTCCCGTCGGTGGGAAATTTTGGGTCGTGACAGTTGGTATCAGAGCCCTAGGTTGCTTAGGTCTCGCGATTCACGAGCAAGCTTAGCAGAGTCTGGAGGATCGATACGGAGACGTCTGTACTTATCTTCCATAGGCTATGAAGTTTAGGAACAAGTTTCACTTTTTTTCTTCTCGGTCGTGCGATTTTGCTTTCTCAATGCTGATTGAACTCTTTTACTCTAATTCTCTCGCAGATGGCGAGAACACATACCACTTCCTCAGCCGAGCAGCAGCCAGAGCCTCAAGTGACAGCTCCTACGCGGGGCAGAGGACGAGGCCAAGGCCGTGCCACAGGCCGAGGCAGGGGCAGGGCCCAGCCTAGGGCCCGAGAAGCAGCCCCAGCAGTGGAGCCTCAAATAGAGCTTGACGAGGAGGTTCCAACCCAGACTGTTCCTGCGAGACCAGCTCAGGTTCCGGAGGAGTTCATTACTACCCCAGTACTTCAGGACGCTTTGGTCCGTTTGGTGGGCCTTATGGAGAGTGTGGCACAGACTAGCGCATTTCCCATGGCACCAGCAGTATCTCAGGCTGGAGGAGCTCAGACTCCCACCACTCCCGCTCTGGAGCAGATAGCTCCCCAGTATCAGGCTCCAGCAGCTCAGCCAATCGGATTAGTTCAGCCGGTTATTGCGGCAAAGGTCAGAGATGGGATAGCTATGTCTTCTGAGGCCTTATGGAGATTAGACAGGTTTATCAAGCTCTTTCCTGTTCACTTCAGCAGTGCTCCTTCAGAGGATCCCCCGGAGTATCTTGACAACTGTCACAAGGTTTTACAGAACATGGGTATAGTGGAGACCAATGGGGTCGATTTTGCTGCATTTCAGATAACTGGTTCTGCGAAGAAATGGTGGAGAGATTACCTGTTGACCAGACCAACTGGGTCTCCTGCTCTTACTTGAGACCAGTTCTCTCAGCTCTTCATAGACAAGTTTCTGCCTATCACATTGAGAGAGGAGCGTCGCCGTCCGTTTGAGCATCTCCAGCAGGGCAGTATGGCTGTTACTCAGTATGAGACCCATTTTGTGGATTTGGCCCGTCATGGTATCCTTCTGCTTCCCACCGAGCAAGAGAGGGTGATGAGGTGTATTGATGGAGTTGCTCAGCCTATCAGATTGCAGATGGCTAAGGAGACGGGGAGTTAGATTTCTTTTCAGGCGGATGCTAATGTCGCCAGACGAGTCGAACTGGTTCTTACTCAGGGAGGTCAGGGGTCTGACAAGAGACCTCGCCATTCCGATGAGTTCAGCGGTACCTCACCTAGAGGCAGGAGTACTTTTGGTAGAGGCCATCCTCCCAGGCCGTTTCATTCAGCGCTTCAGGCATCTCACAGTGTCTCAGGTGGTCGTGGCCCTCAGATGCACTATTCCGACCAGCTAGCCTACAGTGCACCACCAGCTCCTATTAGTGCACCTCCACTCCAGAGTCATCAGGGTTGTTATTCAGGTTGACATGGTCAGTTTCAGGGTCAGCATTCACAGCAGCCGAAGTTATGTTATACTTGTGGTGATCCGAGACACATTGCTAGATTTTTCCCTCAGGCAACGAGCAACTCACAGCATCAGAGTTCTCGTGCCATGGTTCCGGCACCAATTGCTGCACCACCTGCTCAGCCAACCAGAGGCAGGGGTCAAGCAACCAGAGGTAGAGGCCAGACTATTAGAGGTGGAGGTCAGGCCATTAGAGGAGGAGACCAGCCAGCTAGAGGTCATCCCAGGGATGTAGTTCAGGGTGGTGGGGCCCAGCCCCGGTGTTTTGCTTTCCCAGCCAGGCCTGAGGCTGAGTCATCTGACGCTGTTATCACAGGTACTGTTTTAGTTTGCAGTAGAGATGCTTCAGTTCTATTTGATCCGGGATCTACTTACT